>APFE030764261.1:76955-93555 GCA_000404065.3 Pinus taeda | reverse complement strand
AAAATCGCTCTCAGATTCGCTCCCAAACCGGGAGCTTCTGAAAATGGTCGCTCCCGCTCCCGCTCCCGCTCCCAAGTAACATTGATCTCACCTTTCTGCTGCCAAAATTCCAACCCCAGGAAATAATGCATATGTCCCAAATCCTTCATGTTGAATTATGTGGCTAGGTTCTTCTTGCAGTCTTTGATGAGCCTGGATGATCCTGTCAGGAAAAGATCATCCACATATAATACTAGGATTAGAGGCTCATTCTCTACGACCAGATAGTAGAGATTAGGGTCTGCATGACTCTTGACGAACCCCATCTTCTGCAAGTAGCCATCAATTCAACAATACCATGCCCTAGGTGCCTGCTTAAGCTCATACAAGGCTTTCTTTAATCTGCATACATGAGATTTCTTCTCATGTGTCTCAAAACCTTCTAGCTATTCAATGTATACTTCCTCTTCTATTACCCCGTTCAAGAATGTTGTCTTGACATCCATCTGATGAATCTCCCACCCCATCTGTGCTGCAACAGATATCACAGTGCTAATAAAAGTATGCCTAGCTACTGAGGCGAAGGTTTCTTCGTAGTCTATCCCTTCCTTCTGAGCATACCCCTTAGCCACAAACCTGGCTTTGTATTATTCCACACTGTCATCTGTAGCATATTTGACCTTGTAGATCCATCTCGAGCCTACCACTGATCTGTTCTAAGGCCTAGGTACCACTTCCTAGACATCATTGACCATTATAGAGTTCTATTCCTCTACCATAGCATCCACCCATACATGATGCTAAATGGCCTCCTGAAAACTAGAAGGTTCCCCAACCTGAGCTACTAAGTCCTGGTATCTGTCTGGTTGTCTTCACTCCCTTTACTATTCCTAGGTGCACCAATGAAGTCTTTTGAATCCTGTAGAATCTGTCGGAGTTCCCGATTCGTTCTTCCACTAGTAGTAGGCACATCTATCAGCTCTTCCTCTTCCTGAGATTCCTACTATTCTGAAGCTTTTTCTTCAGGAGAATTTTTGGTACTAGATTCCGCTGGTTTAAGTGGTTTGACCAACGGCTCATCTTTCGACCGCTCCTTGAAAGGCATTTCTCGGGTGAAAGCTCTATCTTCCATGAACTTTACATCCCGCTGAACTACTACCTTCCTACTCCTTAGAAGATAGACTCTAGATGCCTTAGCATTCTCGCTATATCCCACAAGATATCCTTTCTCAGCAGTTTGATCTAATTTCTTTCTCTTCTCTTCGGGTATATGGCAATACACTAAACTCCCAAATATCCTGAAATGACTAACTTCAGGTGTCTTCTCGGTGAAGACCTTCTCCGGAGTGATTTTTCCCAATGCCCTATGTGGAGTCCTGTTCTAGACATAAACTATCGTACTGCATGCTTCTGCCCACAGGAATTTTGGCATATTCTGATCATACAGCATTGCCCTAGCTGCTTTCACAATAGTCCTGTTTGTCCTTTCTGTTGCTCCATTCTGGTTCGGATCGTAGGGAGCTATCCACTCTCTTCTGATGCCTTCCTTGGCACAAAAATCGGTGAAGTCCTTGTCAACATACTCTCCACCATTGTCTAAGCGCAACACTTTTATCTTCTTTCCTGACAGATTCTCCACTAGAGCGTTGAACTCTTTGAATCAACCGAAAACCTCATCCTTGGTTTTCAGAAAGTAGACCCAAGTCTTCCTGGAATGGTCATCGATGAAGGTGACGAAGTGTTCGGCACCACTAAGAGCTTTTGTGGACATCAGTCCACAGATGTCTAAGTGTATCAATCCTAGCACACTCTTAGCCCTATTGTTACTTCTTGAAAACGTTGCTTTGGCATACTTGCCTAGAGCGCACCCTCTGCATACATCATCTCGTTCGGTACTTAGTTCTGGAACTCCTGATACTATTTTCCTGAGAATTCTCAGAGCCCCATGGTGTAAGTGTCCAATCCTCCTGTGCCATAGTTCATTCAAATCTCTGTCTCCATTATTACCTATCAGTGACATTGGTGATTCTAGCTGCAACCTGTATAACCTGTTACTTATGATTCCAATCTAGGCCTTCTTTTTCCAACTCAGGTGTTTGACATATACTTTCTCCTTAATGAAGAAAGCGTCATAGCCCTTGTTTTGAAGTTGAGATACAGAAAGTAAGTTCATCCCCAATCCTGGCACATGCAGCACATTGGTTGCTCGAAGCCACTTTCCTGCTTCGGTTTGAAAAACTATGACACCTCTTCCTACTGGAGTACACTTTGCCATTTTTCCATGGTGATCTGAAATTCATTCTTTCTTCCTGATAATGTGAAAAAACATTCTCAGATTCCTATCATATGCCAGGAAGCTCCACTATCTATATACCAAACCTCTGAGGAGGCAGAGCTTGCTAAGCAAGCAACTTCTTCTTCCATCTGGAAGCTAACATAGAATAATCATAATTTATGTCCCGTGTTCATTCTTCTAGAAATCTGCGTGAGTCCCCTTGAGTGGATGCCTCTGCGTCATGCTCTTGACCCATAACCGATTTTCCTTTCCTGTTGTCAGATCTCTGCTCCGATACCATGTGAAAATTTCTAAACTGAAATTCTACTACTGCAGCAACTGATTTATTTCACCTACTTATTATTCACAATAAGTTATTTACGAAATCCCTTCAGCAAATATTAAAATAAATTCTACTGTAGTTATCACACAATTACCCATAGAAAAATATATGCACAAGAAACAATCACATCAACACAGTTATTCTTGGACAATTGTCCCCGGAAAAATCTAATGTGGGAAAACCAGTGCAGCAGATGAGGACTTTATTAATCTTCAGCAGCAATTGCTTTTACAAGGAATGATTTTACAGAGAAACTAAAAGAAAACACATGAGACTTTCCCTTTGAGACCCTCTGACACTTTGGAGAACCCGCTCCCACTTTTGCGTCACTTTGCGTGGCCCAGCGTGGCTTTGCGTCCCTCTGCGTCAGCCTGCATAAGCTCTGTGTCTCTCTGTGTTGTCTCCCATTGTCCCTACATCACCTCCTCCTCAGTCACTGTCTGCTGCTGATGCCCTCCTCTTCCTCCACCCTGCAACTTTCCCTCTGAAATCGATCTCCTCTACTTGAGAATCAATTTTCCTTGAGATATTGAGCATCTGTCGGTGTGTATCCAAATGATCCTCAAGTCTTCTCTTATACTTTTCCTGTTGACGAATCAACGGCCGAGATTAAATCCTTAATCAACAGCTAAGATTAAAACATACTTGATCCTCGTCTCTTAGAAGCTTCTCACCCTTATCTTCATTAATACTCATTAATATTTTTATTTTCCTAACTTTAGACTTATTAATTATTTTAATAGCTCCTCATCTAGGTGGAATTTTCCAAAACGATTTCCAAGTCTTGGAGATCTCATGTGCCTTAGCCTCTCCTCCAAATTTCAAGGCTAGAGCACATTTGATGCTACCAAAAATCAACACTGCGTGCTAGGTAAGTACGCCAAAGCAACATATTCCAGAAGAAACAATAGAGCTAAAAGAGTGTATTGGGGTTAATACACTCAGACATTTGTAGTCCGATGTCTACAAGTGCCATCAGTGGCGCTGAGTATTTTGTTACCTTCATAGATGACCATTCTAGGAAAACTTGGATCTATTTTTGAGAACCAAGGATGAGGTATTTGATCAGTTTAAAGAGTAGGCTCTAGTGGAAAACCTGACAGGAAGGAAGATCAAGATATTGAGCTCAGATAATGGCAGAGAATACACGGATAAGAACTTCACTGATTTTTGTGCAAGAGAAGGGATCCGAAGAGAATGGACAACACCCTATAATCCATAACAAAATGGAGTCACAGAAAAGAAGAACAGAACTATTGTTGGAGCAGCAAAGGCGATGTTATATGATCTAAATCTACCCAAGTTTTTATGGACAAAAGCATGCAACACAGTTGAACACATTTAGAACAGGACTCCTCACAGGGCTTTAGGAAAGAAAACACCAGAGGGAGTTTTCAAGAGAAAGAAGCCAGAAGTAAGTCACCTCAGGATATTCAGAAGTGTAGCTTATTGCCATATTCCAGAAGAGAAGCGGAGCAAACTGCCGAAGTTGGGTATCTAATAGGTTACAGCGAGACTTCAAAGGCGTATCGGATCTACATTCCGAGCAGCAAAAAGATTGTAGTAAGGCGGGATGCGAAGTTCATGGAACATAAAGCCTTCAAGAAATCTCATGAAATGCCATTTGAAGAACAAGATGAGAATGCTCCTCTAATCTAGCAACAGGGATCAGATCTGGCAGGAAGACAAGCATTTGGTTCAAGCACGGTAACCAGTAATAGCAACTCCTCAGGAGAAGAGGAGCCAGGAGTGTCACAACAGGTACAAGAAGAGGAATAGATGGAACCTCCCACCACCAATGGAAGAACTAGCCGAGAAGTACGACAAACTCTGAGGGACACAGAGGAATTCGTTGGAGCTCCTAGAGCTGAGAAAAGGCAACGTAGACAACCTGACAAGTACCAAGCATTGGTAGCTTAGGTCGAAGAACCCTCTAGTTTTCAAGAAGTCGTACAACACCAAGTATGGGTAGATGCCATGGTAGAAGAGTACAGTTCTATCATGACAAATGATGTCTGGGAAATTTTACCTAGACCAGAGAACAAATCAGTTGTAGGTTCGAGATGGATCTACAAGATCAAGTATGCTGCAAATGGCAGCGTAGATAAGTACAAGGCTAGGTTTGTCGCAAAAGGAAGGAATAGACTATGAGGAAACCTTTGCCCCAGTAGCTCGATATGCCTCTATCAAATCCATTATATCCTTGCAACACAGATGGGATAGGAGATTCACCAAATGAACGTCAAGACAACGTTCTTGAATGGGGTGATAGAAGAAGAGGTATATATCGAACAGCCAGAAGGTTTCAAAACACATGAAAAGAGAACTCATGTGTGCAGGTTGAAGAAAACCTTGTACGGGCTAAAACAAGCACCCAGAGCTTGGTACGGTCGAATTGACAGCTACTTACAGCAGTTGAGATTCATCAAGAGCGATGTCGATCCCAATCTTTATTATCTGTTGGTAGAAGGGGAGTCGTTGATTTCTGTATTGTATGTGGATGATCTATTTTTTACAGGATCATCCAGACTCATAGAGGATTGTAAGAAGAACCTGGAAACTAAGTTTGAAATGAAGGATTTGGGGCTAATGCACTATTTTCTGGGATTGGAAGTTTGGCAGCAGGATGTTGAGATCTTCCTTGGCCAAGGAAGATATGCATCAGAAATTCTGAAAAGTTTCAAAATGCAAGATTGTCAACCTATGGCTATGCCTATGATTACCAATTGGAAAAAAATAGATGCTTTGGGAGACAAGGAAGTGGACCCTACCTTATACAGACAACTCATTGGGTCACTTATGTATTTGGTCAACACCAGGCCAAACTTGTGTTACGCTGTCAACACCCTTAGTCAGTTCATGGTGGAACCAAAAAGAGTGCACTGGGCAGCAGCAAAGCACATTATCAAGTACGTGCGTGGAACAGTAAATTTTGGATTAAGGTACACCAAGGGCAATGATATCGAATTGAGTGGATTCACTGATGCAGATTGGGCAGGAAGTTCAGTAGACAGGAAAAGTACTGTTGGGCATTGCTTCGGTATTGGATTTGGGATGACCTCTTGATACAGTAAGAAGCAGAAATTTGTAGCTCTGAGCTCTGCTGAAGCTGAGTATATGGCAGCTAACAAAGCAACATGTGAAGCTATATGGCTCAGGAAACTGTTTGTAAATCTATTCAGGGGAAGCATGGAAGCAACAAGGATCTTCTATGATAATCAGAGTTGTATCAAGCTCTCTGAAATTCCAGTGTTTCAAGATCACTCCAAACACATCGATATTCGGTGTCACTTTATCAGATATTGTGTTCAACGTGAAGCGGTACAGTTGGAGTACACTCCCACAGGAAATCAAGTGGCAAACATACTCACCAAGGCTCTAGGAAGAGCCAAGTTTGTTCAATTTCAGGAACAGATGGGTATGTTGAAAAATCCCTTTCAATAGAATGATGCAACGTTTGAGAAGGAGCTATAGTACTGATGCAACAGTGGCAGTGGCAATGTCATGGGCAGCAGTACAGTAGCAACAATAGCACAAGGTTGGTGGCAGCATCAGTGCAGAAAGGAGATACTTCAAAAATAGAGCAACATAAAGGTAGACATTGTTGCTAGAGCACTTTCCTCGCTAAGAGGGAGTGTTAGTTTTTTGCAGCATCGAAAGTGCTCTAGCCTTGAAAATTGGTGGAGAGGCTAAGGCACATGAGTTCTAAAGAACCCAGAAACTGTTTGGTGAAATTCCACCCGGATTGTATTTTATTAAAATAATTAATATTTTTAATGGAGTTCCTAAGTCTAAACTTAGGGAAACTAAAATATTAAAGGGTAATAATCACAATATGGGTGAGAATGATCTAGAAGGCAGATCAAGTCATGTTTTAATCTTAGTCGTTGATTAGAGACTTAATCTCGGTCGTTGAAGACTCAATAGGAAAAGTGTAAAATGGAGGCTTGGGGTTTATTTGGAATACATAGAGAGATTGAGGAAATCAATTTTCTGAGATGAGAAGTTCTCAAGAGGAAAATTGATTGGGGTGATCTTGCAACTGAGGAGCAGAGAAAATCCAAGAGGACTTTCTGGAAAATATATAACAAAGAGGCAAAGAGAGCTTGCAAAGAAGCAACGCAGTGGCCGGGAGAGTTGGTGTTGGGCCAGTCTAGGCTCACGCAGTCCTGACATAGAGCCAGAAGGGCCAGCTCAGCGCAGAAAATCTACCTGTCACGCAGAATCCAGAACAGTCGAAATTGTCGAAACTGTCAAGAACTGTCGGAACAACCAAGAGAGCTTACGCAAAAGGTAGAGAAGGTGACGCAGAGCCAGCGCAGAAATAGTCGGGGTTAGCCAGTCTTGTGCCGGATCAGTCGGAATTCTGCCGAGTGAAGTGAGGTAAAACTCACTCAGAGTTTCTGCCAGTGTTTTCTCTGTAAAGGATTGCTAGATGAACATCCTATAATGTATTTAGATATTTACTGCCAATAATAAGAATCCTCAGATCTGTTGCACCGATTTTCCCGCATTGGGTTTTTCTGGGAGCGATTGTCCAAAAACAAGCGTGTCAATGTGATTGTTCATATGTTGATGTTTCTCTTGCCGTTTAATTTTCAGTTCTAGTTTGTGAACTCTGCAACTGAATTTATTTTGGTATTTACCGAAGTATTGGTAAATAACTTATCATAAATAAGTAGAAGAAATAAATAAATTATTGCAGCAAATTTTTACAATTACCACCAGAGAAAATAAATCACGGTCACGAGTAAATAGAGAATATCTCATTTAGTGGAAGAACCTACCAAAAGAAGATGCTTCTTGGGAAACAGAGAAATTTTATCAGCAACATCCTTCATTACCCATGCTTTGAGGACAAAGCATTTCTCAAAGGGGAAGGCAATGTTACATATATAAAGAATAAAAAACAAAAATATAATAATAAAAAATAATAACAAATTAATAAACTATAAATTATAAATTATAACAACATTAATTGAAAAGTCATGACTCCATTAAAGGGGCACCCACTTAGATTATTTATACAGGGCCCATCCATGTAATTTATCAGTTCATTCATATTCATTTCTATAAAATATTATATTTTTTATTGAGCATTTAAATATTATTGTGCATCAAGCAACCACAAAACTTGCTGAGATCCAGTTTTTCATTCCTAAACGAAGCATGTTGACACTAAGTACCATTATATCAAGACATTTATCACAAAGGGGATCATCAAACCACATTGTCCTTCTAAAGATCAGATTTCAAATATCTTCACAAAACCCCTTGGGAAAAAAAAATTTACTAAATTCAGAACTGAGCTCAAATGTACTTTTCAATCAAATGGGAAATTGTTAGCCATGATGATCCTACAGTCAGCCTTTTCCTAGGATGATTATTTCTAGAATAAATAATTTTAGACGTGATGTATTTCTAGAACTTAGTTGTTTCTTAGGATTATTAATTAGAAGAATAAATATATTCCCGAATTATTGTACATGGACACTTCTCATCTTCACGTGATTATGTGAGTAGCTTGCCATATTAAATTTAGTATAGTAAACAAGAATTAAGAACTTATTTAAGCTATCTTCTTCTCATGTGAGAGTGATTGAGTTTTATAGCTCTTGCATCAATTATATAATTTTTTCTTTTTCTCGATTAATAAAAGTCGTGTGTCTGAAGACACTTCAGTCACATATCTTCCATTCTATCTCATTCAATTATATTGATTTGTCCTATATGCATTTATGTCTATTGTCCTTCTTATGTTGGATATTTGTTAGCAAATGAACTATGTTGAATGTTTATTTCAACAGGCATGCAATGTGCCATTTTTTTTAGCAAACTAAAGTGAAGCTGAGAGAGGACCGACAAGGTTAAATACATGAAAACAACGAAAAGTTACAATCGATTGGGTAAAAGTAGTAAATTAATTTGCAGAACTAGATTGAATGGCTGGAAAGGATTTTACCTTCACTAATTGCCTTGCAATATCATCAACATTTCCACATAAGAATGTTTTCGACGTATCTGCATGATAGCCCTACAGAAAATTGAAAGTTGGATAAACTACAGATCTGTCAGAATATAACAGAGAGTAAAGTATAGTGAATCCACATCATCCAGAAGAAATATTCCAAAGTTTCTTCAACCAAATATTTTCAAAGATACAATTCAATATCCAACTATACGCAATGTCATATATTAGATATAGAAAGAAAAAAATTGTAAGCTTAGAAAGGATGTTGAGAACAACTGTACTCACATTCAAGAAGACAGTAACATCAATGTTGATAATATCACCATCCTGCCATATACGTTGTCAACATAGAGTTACCGATAAAAATGTGAAGGCAGCTGCAGCCCTAAAGCAATTCAAAAGCATAAATTACCTCCAAGGGGCGAAAGTCAGGAATACCATGAAAAGCACACTCATTTACTGAAGTGCAAATACTCTTTGGGAAGCCTTTGTAACCCAAAGGAGATGGATATGCACCAGCACTAATTATCATCTTGTGCACAGCCTTGTCAATTTCATCTGTTGTGGTTCCTGGCTAGACAATTTCAAAGTAATTTTCACTGAAAAGATAAAAGACAAGACAAAAGAATTTTTAAAGAAATCCTCTCCTAATAAAATTGTGAATGATGTGCAACATGATCAATGTAGACTGCACATCTTGATGGAATTTCTAAATGGGCATATGCAAAACAAAAGACAAAAGAGATGATTTTAGGGTACTGTATGAAAAAGGAAAAGATCCCACATGTTGAAATGCGATGAAATTCATGTCAAACGTGATAAGTCAGTGACATTTTTGTTTCAGGACAATACTTAAGAATCTGTCTTAAATGTGCAACATCTTACCAATGCAAAGGAAAAGAAAAACAATGCAGTTAATGGCCTGTGCATTCATAAATTCGATTTTACATGTATATTCTCTTTCATTTTAGGATTAAGATGGCTTATGAAATGAACAGAATGTTACAGGCTCTGCTACAAGCATTGAAACAAAAATGCTGAATATTCTTTCAGCTGTACTCTTGATGCAATAGCAATCAGCACCCAAATTGGGAATTTTAACATGTAATCCCACAAAAGCACAATGTAAGCAAGAAGGGTTAGCCAATGCCACTAACATCCAAAAACAGCGGACCAAATTCAGGATGTTATGAATGTCAGTAAAGCTAGTTCAGAAATTGCCTTAAAAAAACAGCAGCACATATTAGCTTCAATAGAGAGGGCATTAGAATCCAATAAATATGATGGGTAGAACATTATTTCAGGAAAACTACATTTTGCCAGAAAATTCAATATGAGAATCTCATGCCTAGGTAAATGCAGAAAAGACACGAACCTACTGGTGAGTATCAGACATTGTAGTTGTACTGTAGTCATGATTGAATTAATGATCAGCCAAATCTTTTGAGACCAAACATAAAAATAATGTGATTCCCAGATTTCACATCCTATAAATCTTTGACATCAAGGGACCACAAATATATAAAAAGACTTTCAGTCTTCTTCATTCAAGAGATCCTACAATGTTAGATGACATAGAAGTTAGTCTGCCAAAAATCAGGAATTATTTGACTGATGGAATTTAGCCTCTCATAAACCAGTTGTCATAAATTAATATCTCATTATAGTTTTGTTCCACCTCCAACATTGTCACTTGCTTCCTCATCAACTTTCTCAATCTAATATTGAATTTCATGCAACCTCTGATCGCAAGGAGGTTGATATCAAGATGGTTATCTACCCCAGCCTTCCTCAACATTAATTATACATTCTACTTCAACAACGCTGCTCTTGAGTCATTACAGTGATGAAACACCCAAAATTTAATAGTCATTGCTATTCCCCACTTGGACCTGTTACCCACCAAAAGTTGGTAGCCCATAGGAGAAATTATTTCTCCTCACTTGACAGCCAGCCAGTCAGCAGCCCTATGATGGTCAGCACATAGCATTATGCCAGAGTTCTCCACCCATTGCTCCAGTCAGCTCTCTCTCCCATCTGGCATTCTTCTTGAACGAAGGCAGGTCATCTATCGGTAGGTACTCTAAGCATTCTAGCAATCATGTGCTTTTAATTAATGTTATGGGCATATTAAGATGGATAATGGGGCAAATTGGATGATTGACCGATCTCCATTGTATCCTTGTACCCACACTTCACTTGGGAGATAAGTCTTTCACTCTAGTCCAGTGAGACCTACTTTGAGGCCCTAGGGTTTAGGAAGGGCACTACTAGGGAGGCACTGATTAATAGTGTGTCCAAGGTAATCCACACCACTGTCCATCTCTCCCGATTATTCATCTCCATTCTTCAGGCTGGTAGTCAATGGTCATTGGGATTAGGACCTTGTATCCACATCCTTAGTCAAGGCCCCGAAACTTGGCTCAAAGGTTGATGCAACTAAAAGAACAATAAAAGCATATAAAGCCACAATGAAAAAAATGTAAATTGCAAAATATGGCCGGGACAATATTTAGCACGTAGGCAAAAGCTTAGCATGAGCTCCACCCCCCTTATTAGCCATCACCCAATTCCTCAAACATTCAATGCTTCAATCTCAAACAAAGGAACTCTCAAATGTCCCAAATCTAATGAGCGATAAACTGCTACATCTTAAAGGGGTATTGAAAAAGCATCAAGCAAGGTTGGGATCCTAAGCTAAGCACCAAATAAAGACAAATCATTAAAGTAAAAGGTGCACCAAAGGGGTGGCAAAAGCGGGCTGAGGAAAGGGGTAACTCGTGCCACCATGATTGCTCCCTCCTTATATGATTACACTTAGGATGTTGGGCCCCCCATTAGAAGGTCTCATGGTTGTGGCATATTTCTTGAAGTCTCAACCACTCCATGACCACCATGTCACAAACACCTGTGGATTGATGGGTCAACCAGGAACATGTCACTCCCCTTGGAGGTTGGAAACACCTAGTAAGGTTGTCGACCTAATCATCCCTAACATAAGTGAGGTAACTTGTTTACAAGTCATGATCTAGTTAGACATTTGAAGGTGAGTTTTGAGCGAAGAATTTTTGTGCCTCTAACATTACATATGGTTCACCATGATACTTTAATGGTTTCATGTCCCTAATGAAGGTGATCTCACTTGATCTTGATAGGTTTCGTTTAGGTGGTATCAGATATGCAGTAGAGATCCCTTGAGGGATAGCTTGACTCTTCTTCAACACCTTCCACGAGATACTTTGCTTTGTTTTGAGAGCAAACTTGACTTTGTGGCCCCTCCAGAGATGAGTGTTGGGCCTTGAGCAACTTCCACATGCTTCTTGATGAGCCTCTAGATGTTGAAACATTGAGCTTGAAAGCTTGTGCATTGCACTATCTAATGATGTGCCCAAATGGACACAGGACGCCCCCAAGCTGACCTTGATGTTGAAGAATGTAACTAGGCTCAGTCTTCATAATTGTACTTTAGTCAAAATGTAATTTATTTGTCAAAAGAATCATCATCGAGTTAGCTTCACTCAATGAACTCATGTCGGCCTAACCTTATAAAGACACTTCTCTTCATGAACTCATGTTGGCTCATTTATGATGGGCAAACAACTATATATATAAGCATGAGGTCTTCGCATCAAACATAGTGAAGAAATTCGGGTCAGTTTCAGAGTGAAATCACAGAAGTAAATGCAAATTGAAGGTTCGATGGAAAATCTCAAAAGGAGATTCGAATGTCACAGTGATGGGTTTCTATATACTACACGAAAATCAAATCGGATCAATTAGAGATTAGGTTCATAGATTTTCGGCGAAGTTACAGTCACAGCCATAACTTCGCTATAGAAGAATTTAGGCTCAATGACATGTGTATGGTCGGAGCAATGATATGTACATAGGCTAAAGCATTGATATAGTCAGAGCAATGACATGTACATGGGCTAGAGCATTGATAAGAAGTAGTGACATGTATAAGGGTTGAAACAGTGATAAGGTCGAAGCAATGACATGTCTATGGACTGAAGTAATACACGTCCAATAAAGAAGTACATTCGGTCTACAACTCGTTGAAGAAAGGGAACTCAGTACAACTACCTATGGAGATCTACCAATGATCTGAGGTATCAAACAACTGAAGAAGAAAATGCAAGGTTGACTTGATGGAGGAAGTCTCTAGTATAGGCTGTGAAGGTCTTGGTCATCTCATCTTGTTTTGAATCTACGGAAGGAAGAATTTTGACCGGGTTTTCCCCTAGAGTGGGGTTTTGCCCTGTTGCATGCCTACATCTCGTGTCCTCTGTTATTTGTTGTTTGGAATTAGTCTTGATGATAACAAAAGATAAATCGAAAGAAAGAATAATAAGAATGAAACATCACAAGATAATGCCATAATAAGAGAAATCGATTAACTTGCCACACTTTGGATTTCTCAACAAGGTTTCAGAGTTGGGAAGCCATTGAAGAACTATCATTGAATATCCATGTGATGAAGCCATCACATCTTTGTGATGAAGCATAAAAGTTTGAATATCATCTCTGTGAAAGAATGCAAGGATCTTAAGTAAAGTTTGAACCTTATCTAAACTTATTATGTGGTGATTCTAATCTCACGCATAAGTCCGAGGAGATCCTAGTTACAATGTTTATCCGAACTTTCTAAGATGCACGAAAAGACAAGGTCATTATTTGAGAGATACAATATGAGTAAATTTTAAATCAAGTTGCAATTTGCGAAGTATGTGATCCGAACTTTTTAAGTTGCTGCATAATAAGGTCCTAGTTATTTGAGATCTATTTGAGTCTGCATAGAAAGAATCACAAGCCAAAAACACTATCACTCAAGAAGGAACCGACACCAATATGAAGAAGACAAGAATCCATCTCAGAAAGATGACAATAAGACGTGTTATGAGGTCTAAATTCAATCAGCAAAAAAAAGTCATTTATGACAACATAAGAAGTAGTCTATATGAAGTCCTGTAGTAGCTATTTTCTTGCAAGCCTTCTCTACAACATTCAATTGTTTGAGAACAGCTTCTAACTCAAGTAAGTATTGTGATTTCTATGCTTTAGTCATTTAACAATGTGTTTACAGTTTCCAAGGAGAGCATCAAGTCATGTGAAACATTGATCTCTCAATCAAAGAAGTTCAAGGTTTGTAAACTTGAGGTACGAATATTTATATCTAATCTTAGATGGTCCATATATTTCTAGTCTAGATAGAAGAACATACAAGAACCTTAATCCTTATTTTCTAGGATTTATAAAGTAATCTAGATGTCAAGCAAAATAGAATAACTTGATTCCATCCTCCATTGTTACATAGAAAATCTAGATTAAGAAATTAAAATCATGTTCTCGGTATCACACGTTTTGCTTGGAAGTATTTATTTCAAGCATAAAAGATCATGACTTAAAGAGAACACTTCAAGAAATCCTTACAAGGTTTGTCAAGAAATATCTCCAGGTACATCTACATGCTTCATAAAATTCTCTTAAGTAGTACATTCATTATCTTTTAAATTTGCATTACATTACTAGCATTGTTATGTCTAGTTCTCTTGAATCTTAAAGATTCTTAATGGGTGATTCATCATTAGATAAATCTACCCTCCCCATATCTCTGGTTGCTCTTATGGAACCCTAGAAAGGTTCATTGTAAAAACCCTAACTTAAGGGTATGTCAATGATTATGTGTGAAATCCTAATCTGCTTAGGCTTATTGTTGAAAGAAAATATATGATGTTTAGATGAAGTCTAAAGTAACTGACTAATGCTTGGATGATGTCATGTTTGGGATTCTGGTATGGATATGAAAACCCTAACTTGTTAGGGTTGAATGATAATGTTTGAAATCTCGAACTGTTGAAGAATTGGTAATTTAGGATTGGAACCCTAGATCTTTAGGGTTTGGTAAGGTGTATAAGCAAGACCCTATAATGTCTTAGAAATGAAATCCTTAGCATGTGTGTGTTTGTTCGATCAAGTCCTAGTCTGATCAAGTTTGTTACATGTCTAACTCTAATATTTGTAGTTGGGTTTCCGTTTGACTAACACGTGTTATGATATGCCTGTGCATGATAATGGGATCCTAGATATATGAGTTGAACTAATTATTGATGGTCATGACTCCTAGGGTTTGGAACTAAACCCTAGTTGAAGGTTGTTTCTCTAGGATGATAGTATTTGTGAATTCTAGGGTTTTAGAGCTAAACCTTAGTAGAAGAGAAAATCTCTCATGAATGATGACAACGTGATAATTTGAGATTTGTGTAAGATTGTTGAAGTCTGAGTTTTAGATATGATTGATGAGAAAACCTAAGGTTTGCAACAAATCTTAGTGGAAGCTAGTCATGTTGTTGATTGAGATGCGATTGGTTTTGATTGTTAAACCTCATGTATGAAATCTAGGGTTTGTATGAAACCCTAGTGGGAAGTCTAACATATGAATTCTGAAAGTTGTTAGATACTTTGTAGATCTATATTTGTTTGAATTGTTTCTGGGGTTTGTTATATGTTGTAGTAGGGTATGTCATACCTTTGGAAGAAACATTGAAACCCTAGATGTAATAAAATTTGTTATGAATAAGCCTTGATGAAGTAGTCTAGGGCTTATGACAAAGTCCCTAGTAAGATGTTGAAGAGTATGTGTCTCTTGTTTGTAATTAAGTTTGGGCATCTGATATATAAAGTTGAATGCTTCCGTGATTTTGATATGGTTAACTTCATGCTTCTATAGATTTGGTTGTACTTGCTATCTAAGTTGTGCAGGTACGTGATCTTCAAGATAGTGAAGATGTTCGTAAAGAAAAGTTGATGTGATTAGTGTTCCACGGGGACTCGCCCCCCCCCCCCCAGGGGTCTAGTTTCCTCGCTCCCCCCGCGCTCCGGGGACTTGGGGACGAGTAGGGGACGTTTCCCCACGCTCCCAAAATGGAGGAAACTCAGGGGGACGTGCCAGGGAAACGTTTCCCTTCCTTGAGGGGACGTTTCCCCACGCTCCCAAAAAAATGGCCTTGCTTATAGTTTATGATTTAATAGACCTAAAGTGGTACAAAGCTACTCATGTTCTGTATGGGGATAACGTCTTGTGCTGTCTTTTGGTTTCAACAAGCGTTATTTTAGAGGGTCAGTATCATGGAAATTTGCTAGACCATATAGCACGTACATGAATTTTCCCTTTTAAAACTTCTCCTTTTTTTCTCAAGTGATGGCTAGATTACAATGGGGAGATAACTGGAGTGACAGGCAAAGAATATGAGACATTCAATTTGTGTTTTTAATTTGCATGACATTTGACATACAAACTATGGAAGCAGCACCTATGTCATGTGGGAAATAATTGGGTGGACTATAGACTAACATGCGTTTACTGCAAGCATGACAAAATACTATGGGCAGCAAGAAATCTCAAGAACTGTCGTTATATATGAATTTATACAGTTACAAAAATTTACACAGAGCACAGTTGCTTAGCTTGAATTTTCAGGTCTGAAAATTATTTTCACCCCTGAAATACACTGCTAGTTTGAAGTTTGAACTGCATGGCATTGCTCTAATAAGGTAGACAAATTATCCATGCCATCGTTGGTCACCCAAGTTGGTTCGCAAATGGTCATCCTACAGTGAATGTCATTTGATAGTAAACTGTCAGAAACTCTTTCATGTGATCTTCTCATCTCTCCTGGAACTAAAACTCTTCTTTCAACATATGGTGTACTGTCTATATTATATATAATATAACAAACTTTCTAGCTATTGGATCCAATACAGTTGGACAACCTATTGTAGTTGTCGATTCTACTGCCAATGCAGTGTTCCTGATCTATTCATTTACCTTTTCACAGAATTCAGTGGCTACCTTATCAAGCTGAAGCTCTCCCTCTGTCTGACCAAAATCTAAATTAGAATTTGACCAAGCTGAATTAGAATTTTAAATTTATTATTTATATGATATTATAAATTTGGATAATGTCAAATGATATTCATATCAATGATCATGCTTTGCAGGTTTTCAATTCAAACCAAATTGCCATAGTGG
>APFE030764261.1:14887-76359 GCA_000404065.3 Pinus taeda | reverse complement strand
ATAAACTATAAATTATAAATTATAACAACATTAATTGAAAAGTCATGACTCCATTAAAGGGGCACCCACTTAGATTATTTATACAGGGCCCATCCATGTAATTTATCAGTTCATTCATATTCATTTCTATAAAATATTATATTTTTTATTGAGCATTTAAATATTATTGTGCATCAAGCAACCACAAAACTTGCTGAGATCCAGTTTTTCATTCCTAAACGAAGCATGTTGACACTAAGTACCATTATATCAAGACATTTATCACAAAGGGGATCATCAAACCACATTGTCCTTCTAAAGATCAGATTTCAAATATCTTCACAAAACCCCTTGGGAAAAAAAAATTTACTAAATTCAGAACTGAGCTCAAATGTACTTTTCAATCAAATGGGAAATTGTTAGCCATGATGATCCTACAGTCAGCCTTTTCCTAGGATGATTATTTCTAGAATAAATAATTTTAGACGTGATGTATTTCTAGAACTTAGTTGTTTCTTAGGATTATTAATTAGAAGAATAAATATATTCCCGAATTATTGTACATGGACACTTCTCATCTTCACGTGATTATGTGAGTAGCTTGCCATATTAAATTTAGTATAGTAAACAAGAATTAAGAACTTATTTAAGCTATCTTCTTCTCATGTGAGAGTGATTGAGTTTTATAGCTCTTGCATCAATTATATAATTTTTTCTTTTTCTCGATTAATAAAAGTCGTGTGTCTGAAGACACTTCAGTCACATATCTTCCATTCTATCTCATTCAATTATATTGATTTGTCCTATATGCATTTATGTCTATTGTCCTTCTTATGTTGGATATTTGTTAGCAAATGAACTATGTTGAATGTTTATTTCAACAGGCATGCAATGTGCCATTTTTTTTAGCAAACTAAAGTGAAGCTGAGAGAGGACCGACAAGGTTAAATACATGAAAACAACGAAAAGTTACAATCGATTGGGTAAAAGTAGTAAATTAATTTGCAGAACTAGATTGAATGGCTGGAAAGGATTTTACCTTCACTAATTGCCTTGCAATATCATCAACATTTCCACATAAGAATGTTTTCGACGTATCTGCATGATAGCCCTACAGAAAATTGAAAGTTGGATAAACTACAGATCTGTCAGAATATAACAGAGAGTAAAGTATAGTGAATCCACATCATCCAGAAGAAATATTCCAAAGTTTCTTCAACCAAATATTTTCAAAGATACAATTCAATATCCAACTATACGCAATGTCATATATTAGATATAGAAAGAAAAAAATTGTAAGCTTAGAAAGGATGTTGAGAACAACTGTACTCACATTCAAGAAGACAGTAACATCAATGTTGATAATATCACCATCCTGCCATATACGTTGTCAACATAGAGTTACCGATAAAAATGTGAAGGCAGCTGCAGCCCTAAAGCAATTCAAAAGCATAAATTACCTCCAAGGGGCGAAAGTCAGGAATACCATGAAAAGCACACTCATTTACTGAAGTGCAAATACTCTTTGGGAAGCCTTTGTAACCCAAAGGAGATGGATATGCACCAGCACTAATTATCATCTTGTGCACAGCCTTGTCAATTTCATCTGTTGTGGTTCCTGGCTAGACAATTTCAAAGTAATTTTCACTGAAAAGATAAAAGACAAGACAAAAGAATTTTTAAAGAAATCCTCTCCTAATAAAATTGTGAATGATGTGCAACATGATCAATGTAGACTGCACATCTTGATGGAATTTCTAAATGGGCATATGCAAAACAAAAGACAAAAGAGATGATTTTAGGGTACTGTATGAAAAAGGAAAAGATCCCACATGTTGAAATGCGATGAAATTCATGTCAAACGTGATAAGTCAGTGACATTTTTGTTTCAGGACAATACTTAAGAATCTGTCTTAAATGTGCAACATCTTACCAATGCAAAGGAAAAGAAAAACAATGCAGTTAATGGCCTGTGCATTCATAAATTCGATTTTACATGTATATTCTCTTTCATTTTAGGATTAAGATGGCTTATGAAATGAACAGAATGTTACAGGCTCTGCTACAAGCATTGAAACAAAAATGCTGAATATTCTTTCAGCTGTACTCTTGATGCAATAGCAATCAGCACCCAAATTGGGAATTTTAACATGTAATCCCACAAAAGCACAATGTAAGCAAGAAGGGTTAGCCAATGCCACTAACATCCAAAAACAGCGGACCAAATTCAGGATGTTATGAATGTCAGTAAAGCTAGTTCAGAAATTGCCTTAAAAAAACAGCAGCACATATTAGCTTCAATAGAGAGGGCATTAGAATCCAATAAATATGATGGGTAGAACATTATTTCAGGAAAACTACATTTTGCCAGAAAATTCAATATGAGAATCTCATGCCTAGGTAAATGCAGAAAAGACACGAACCTACTGGTGAGTATCAGACATTGTAGTTGTACTGTAGTCATGATTGAATTAATGATCAGCCAAATCTTTTGAGACCAAACATAAAAATAATGTGATTCCCAGATTTCACATCCTATAAATCTTTGACATCAAGGGACCACAAATATATAAAAAGACTTTCAGTCTTCTTCATTCAAGAGATCCTACAATGTTAGATGACATAGAAGTTAGTCTGCCAAAAATCAGGAATTATTTGACTGATGGAATTTAGCCTCTCATAAACCAGTTGTCATAAATTAATATCTCATTATAGTTTTGTTCCACCTCCAACATTGTCACTTGCTTCCTCATCAACTTTCTCAATCTAATATTGAATTTCATGCAACCTCTGATCGCAAGGAGGTTGATATCAAGATGGTTATCTACCCCAGCCTTCCTCAACATTAATTATACATTCTACTTCAACAACGCTGCTCTTGAGTCATTACAGTGATGAAACACCCAAAATTTAATAGTCATTGCTATTCCCCACTTGGACCTGTTACCCACCAAAAGTTGGTAGCCCATAGGAGAAATTATTTCTCCTCACTTGACAGCCAGCCAGTCAGCAGCCCTATGATGGTCAGCACATAGCATTATGCCAGAGTTCTCCACCCATTGCTCCAGTCAGCTCTCTCTCCCATCTGGCATTCTTCTTGAACGAAGGCAGGTCATCTATCGGTAGGTACTCTAAGCATTCTAGCAATCATGTGCTTTTAATTAATGTTATGGGCATATTAAGATGGATAATGGGGCAAATTGGATGATTGACCGATCTCCATTGTATCCTTGTACCCACACTTCACTTGGGAGATAAGTCTTTCACTCTAGTCCAGTGAGACCTACTTTGAGGCCCTAGGGTTTAGGAAGGGCACTACTAGGGAGGCACTGATTAATAGTGTGTCCAAGGTAATCCACACCACTGTCCATCTCTCCCGATTATTCATCTCCATTCTTCAGGCTGGTAGTCAATGGTCATTGGGATTAGGACCTTGTATCCACATCCTTAGTCAAGGCCCCGAAACTTGGCTCAAAGGTTGATGCAACTAAAAGAACAATAAAAGCATATAAAGCCACAATGAAAAAAATGTAAATTGCAAAATATGGCCGGGACAATATTTAGCACGTAGGCAAAAGCTTAGCATGAGCTCCACCCCCCTTATTAGCCATCACCCAATTCCTCAAACATTCAATGCTTCAATCTCAAACAAAGGAACTCTCAAATGTCCCAAATCTAATGAGCGATAAACTGCTACATCTTAAAGGGGTATTGAAAAAGCATCAAGCAAGGTTGGGATCCTAAGCTAAGCACCAAATAAAGACAAATCATTAAAGTAAAAGGTGCACCAAAGGGGTGGCAAAAGCGGGCTGAGGAAAGGGGTAACTCGTGCCACCATGATTGCTCCCTCCTTATATGATTACACTTAGGATGTTGGGCCCCCCATTAGAAGGTCTCATGGTTGTGGCATATTTCTTGAAGTCTCAACCACTCCATGACCACCATGTCACAAACACCTGTGGATTGATGGGTCAACCAGGAACATGTCACTCCCCTTGGAGGTTGGAAACACCTAGTAAGGTTGTCGACCTAATCATCCCTAACATAAGTGAGGTAACTTGTTTACAAGTCATGATCTAGTTAGACATTTGAAGGTGAGTTTTGAGCGAAGAATTTTTGTGCCTCTAACATTACATATGGTTCACCATGATACTTTAATGGTTTCATGTCCCTAATGAAGGTGATCTCACTTGATCTTGATAGGTTTCGTTTAGGTGGTATCAGATATGCAGTAGAGATCCCTTGAGGGATAGCTTGACTCTTCTTCAACACCTTCCACGAGATACTTTGCTTTGTTTTGAGAGCAAACTTGACTTTGTGGCCCCTCCAGAGATGAGTGTTGGGCCTTGAGCAACTTCCACATGCTTCTTGATGAGCCTCTAGATGTTGAAACATTGAGCTTGAAAGCTTGTGCATTGCACTATCTAATGATGTGCCCAAATGGACACAGGACGCCCCCAAGCTGACCTTGATGTTGAAGAATGTAACTAGGCTCAGTCTTCATAATTGTACTTTAGTCAAAATGTAATTTATTTGTCAAAAGAATCATCATCGAGTTAGCTTCACTCAATGAACTCATGTCGGCCTAACCTTATAAAGACACTTCTCTTCATGAACTCATGTTGGCTCATTTATGATGGGCAAACAACTATATATATAAGCATGAGGTCTTCGCATCAAACATAGTGAAGAAATTCGGGTCAGTTTCAGAGTGAAATCACAGAAGTAAATGCAAATTGAAGGTTCGATGGAAAATCTCAAAAGGAGATTCGAATGTCACAGTGATGGGTTTCTATATACTACACGAAAATCAAATCGGATCAATTAGAGATTAGGTTCATAGATTTTCGGCGAAGTTACAGTCACAGCCATAACTTCGCTATAGAAGAATTTAGGCTCAATGACATGTGTATGGTCGGAGCAATGATATGTACATAGGCTAAAGCATTGATATAGTCAGAGCAATGACATGTACATGGGCTAGAGCATTGATAAGAAGTAGTGACATGTATAAGGGTTGAAACAGTGATAAGGTCGAAGCAATGACATGTCTATGGACTGAAGTAATACACGTCCAATAAAGAAGTACATTCGGTCTACAACTCGTTGAAGAAAGGGAACTCAGTACAACTACCTATGGAGATCTACCAATGATCTGAGGTATCAAACAACTGAAGAAGAAAATGCAAGGTTGACTTGATGGAGGAAGTCTCTAGTATAGGCTGTGAAGGTCTTGGTCATCTCATCTTGTTTTGAATCTACGGAAGGAAGAATTTTGACCGGGTTTTCCCCTAGAGTGGGGTTTTGCCCTGTTGCATGCCTACATCTCGTGTCCTCTGTTATTTGTTGTTTGGAATTAGTCTTGATGATAACAAAAGATAAATCGAAAGAAAGAATAATAAGAATGAAACATCACAAGATAATGCCATAATAAGAGAAATCGATTAACTTGCCACACTTTGGATTTCTCAACAAGGTTTCAGAGTTGGGAAGCCATTGAAGAACTATCATTGAATATCCATGTGATGAAGCCATCACATCTTTGTGATGAAGCATAAAAGTTTGAATATCATCTCTGTGAAAGAATGCAAGGATCTTAAGTAAAGTTTGAACCTTATCTAAACTTATTATGTGGTGATTCTAATCTCACGCATAAGTCCGAGGAGATCCTAGTTACAATGTTTATCCGAACTTTCTAAGATGCACGAAAAGACAAGGTCATTATTTGAGAGATACAATATGAGTAAATTTTAAATCAAGTTGCAATTTGCGAAGTATGTGATCCGAACTTTTTAAGTTGCTGCATAATAAGGTCCTAGTTATTTGAGATCTATTTGAGTCTGCATAGAAAGAATCACAAGCCAAAAACACTATCACTCAAGAAGGAACCGACACCAATATGAAGAAGACAAGAATCCATCTCAGAAAGATGACAATAAGACGTGTTATGAGGTCTAAATTCAATCAGCAAAAAAAAGTCATTTATGACAACATAAGAAGTAGTCTATATGAAGTCCTGTAGTAGCTATTTTCTTGCAAGCCTTCTCTACAACATTCAATTGTTTGAGAACAGCTTCTAACTCAAGTAAGTATTGTGATTTCTATGCTTTAGTCATTTAACAATGTGTTTACAGTTTCCAAGGAGAGCATCAAGTCATGTGAAACATTGATCTCTCAATCAAAGAAGTTCAAGGTTTGTAAACTTGAGGTACGAATATTTATATCTAATCTTAGATGGTCCATATATTTCTAGTCTAGATAGAAGAACATACAAGAACCTTAATCCTTATTTTCTAGGATTTATAAAGTAATCTAGATGTCAAGCAAAATAGAATAACTTGATTCCATCCTCCATTGTTACATAGAAAATCTAGATTAAGAAATTAAAATCATGTTCTCGGTATCACACGTTTTGCTTGGAAGTATTTATTTCAAGCATAAAAGATCATGACTTAAAGAGAACACTTCAAGAAATCCTTACAAGGTTTGTCAAGAAATATCTCCAGGTACATCTACATGCTTCATAAAATTCTCTTAAGTAGTACATTCATTATCTTTTAAATTTGCATTACATTACTAGCATTGTTATGTCTAGTTCTCTTGAATCTTAAAGATTCTTAATGGGTGATTCATCATTAGATAAATCTACCCTCCCCATATCTCTGGTTGCTCTTATGGAACCCTAGAAAGGTTCATTGTAAAAACCCTAACTTAAGGGTATGTCAATGATTATGTGTGAAATCCTAATCTGCTTAGGCTTATTGTTGAAAGAAAATATATGATGTTTAGATGAAGTCTAAAGTAACTGACTAATGCTTGGATGATGTCATGTTTGGGATTCTGGTATGGATATGAAAACCCTAACTTGTTAGGGTTGAATGATAATGTTTGAAATCTCGAACTGTTGAAGAATTGGTAATTTAGGATTGGAACCCTAGATCTTTAGGGTTTGGTAAGGTGTATAAGCAAGACCCTATAATGTCTTAGAAATGAAATCCTTAGCATGTGTGTGTTTGTTCGATCAAGTCCTAGTCTGATCAAGTTTGTTACATGTCTAACTCTAATATTTGTAGTTGGGTTTCCGTTTGACTAACACGTGTTATGATATGCCTGTGCATGATAATGGGATCCTAGATATATGAGTTGAACTAATTATTGATGGTCATGACTCCTAGGGTTTGGAACTAAACCCTAGTTGAAGGTTGTTTCTCTAGGATGATAGTATTTGTGAATTCTAGGGTTTTAGAGCTAAACCTTAGTAGAAGAGAAAATCTCTCATGAATGATGACAACGTGATAATTTGAGATTTGTGTAAGATTGTTGAAGTCTGAGTTTTAGATATGATTGATGAGAAAACCTAAGGTTTGCAACAAATCTTAGTGGAAGCTAGTCATGTTGTTGATTGAGATGCGATTGGTTTTGATTGTTAAACCTCATGTATGAAATCTAGGGTTTGTATGAAACCCTAGTGGGAAGTCTAACATATGAATTCTGAAAGTTGTTAGATACTTTGTAGATCTATATTTGTTTGAATTGTTTCTGGGGTTTGTTATATGTTGTAGTAGGGTATGTCATACCTTTGGAAGAAACATTGAAACCCTAGATGTAATAAAATTTGTTATGAATAAGCCTTGATGAAGTAGTCTAGGGCTTATGACAAAGTCCCTAGTAAGATGTTGAAGAGTATGTGTCTCTTGTTTGTAATTAAGTTTGGGCATCTGATATATAAAGTTGAATGCTTCCGTGATTTTGATATGGTTAACTTCATGCTTCTATAGATTTGGTTGTACTTGCTATCTAAGTTGTGCAGGTACGTGATCTTCAAGATAGTGAAGATGTTCGTAAAGAAAAGTTGATGTGATAAGCATGATGTGAATGGTGATGGTACTGATAACTCTGATGAGAAGGATGGAAGCCACGAAAGATTCTCTGATGTCGTAAAGAAGAAGTAGAACTCCCTAAGTTAAGAGGGAGCCTGCATGAAATCTCCCTAGATTAAGAGGGAGCTTGATTGAAAGAAATCTCCCTAGATTGAGAGGGGGCACGGATGAAAGGAATCTCCCTAGTTGAGAGGGAGGTCATATCATAGTCATAATGGACACCTTGATAAAAGAAATTGGAGAATGTATTTTTGAAGGGCTGCTGAGTTAAGAAAAGCCAGATCGATTTATGAAATATGTTGTTGCATGAGAAGTAGGAAAGGAAGTTGCATGGTTGAGGAATCTTCTGTAAAGATTCATTGGGAAAGCTCTAAGTCGTACTATGGAAAGTTGAGAAGCAACATCAAGTTGTCTGGAAGACCTCAGAGGTTTGTATCTATCTAAAAGTTTGTCACTGATTGTTGATTTGGGGTAGCATCGGATGTGCTCTAGCCGTGAAAATTGGTGGAGAAGCTAAAGCACATGAGATTTCCAAGACCCAGAAATGGTTTGGGCAGATTCTAACCAGTTTGGGAGATATTAAAATAATTAATATTTTTAATGGAGTTCTTAAGTCTAAACTTAGGAAAAATAAAATATTAATGGGTATTAATATAAAACTGGGTTAGAAGGTTCCAAAAGTCATGGATCAAGCATAATCTAATCTTAGTTGTTGATTAGAGATTTAATCTCGGTCGTTGAAGGACCAACAGGAAAAGTATAAGAGGAGGCTTGAGGGTCAGTTGGAGAACACACCAAAGTGATCAGTGATTGGATTTGCTAGAGCGGGGTTACTGAGCAAAGTCGAATCAGTGATCAACAGCGAGGGGCAGTGAGTACTGGGCAGAGAGGCAGAGATAGTGCCGAGAGACTAGTGCAGAGGCAGAGAGCAAGACGTAGCAACCACAGCAGGCCACACAGAGCCCAGCAGAGATAGCACACAGGCCAGAGGGCCTCGTCCACGCAGAGCGTTGCAGGAGTGACGCAGAGGGTCCCAGAGGCTCGCAGTTCCTCAAAGGGTTGACGCAGAGGGTTCTGAGGCTGACGAAGAGCAGCAGGAGGCTGACTCAGTGCTTCTGAGTTGCTGGAGAGGGTTTCGTGGGACAGTTTTTCTGAATACCTGTTTCCGAATAGAGAGGTATTACTGCCAGTTGTTTTTCTCTGTCGGGTGAGCCAGTTTGGCACCCAGTTGTACTCAAGGAAATACTGCATAATAATAAACCCTCAGAATAGCTGCACCGGTTTTCCCGAATTGGATTTTTCCAAGGACATTTGTCCAAAAATAACGATGTCACTTGTGTGTTTGTTTTCTTTTAGCTGTTGATCTGTAAATGTGGAGACTGTATTGTGTTTATTTCGTTATTTATATGTTCTAAATAACTTATTCAGAATTAACAAGTAGAAGAAATAAACCAGAAGAATACAGATTAAATTTCTAACTGATAGACTTAGAAATTTCGACATGGTATCAGAGTGTGGTTGCAGATCACAGGAGAGCTGAAGGCGTCAACTAAGCAGAGCATTTGCAACAAAATCAGTTGTCCCGAGTGACAAAAGCTGATCCTTGCAGAAAGCAACAAAAGAAGGGTTGACGCAGAGGGACTGCGTCATTAGTCCAGGCCAGAGAGAGGCCAGCGTAGAGCCTGAGGAGGGCAAAAAGAGGCTCACGTAGAGCCACACAAAGACCAAGAGGGTTGACACAATTGGCTGAGGGAGTTGTTTTGCCAGTGTCAGGATTGCGCAGAGCCTAGAGGCTCAGTCCTTCAGTTGCTGGGGCATAGGAAGTTGTGGGCAGTTTGCGGGAGCGAAGCTCATGGGGTATTGTGGGCAGAAAAGTACCTAACAGGGCAAAACCAAGGTAGAGGGAGTTGCTATCGAGGCGGATTTCTAGCCAAGGAATCCGGATCAGTGTTGCAGGTGCACAAAAGATCAGAGAGGTGCAACTTGACGATTGGCAGGAGGATTTCTAGAAGGGAAATCGTGACTCAGAGGGAGTCCAGTAGAGAACTTCCAGGCAGGAAGTAGAGAGACTTAGCAGGAGTTGAAGAGAGAACTTCCGGAGGGAAGTAGAGAGACTCGGAGGAGTCAACAGAAGAGTAGAGAGATGGCCATAAATGGGCTAACGGATCAGAACAGGTTGGACGGGGCATCCAACTTTGTGGTCTAGAAGGCCAAGATCCTGTCCATTCTAGATAAACATCGCATCAAGGCCTTCGCCTTGAGGACAATGTCAATCCCAGTTGACCCAGCTTAAAATGAAAAGTTCAAGGAGGCAATGGCCAAGGCGAAGTTCATCATCCTTGATGGGGTCAAGGATCATGTGGTCCAACATATTGCCGAGAAGGAGACAACAAAGGAAATGTGGGACGCCTTGAAGAAATTGTACCAGCATACTTCCATGTAGAGGAAGATGTTACTTGAGAATCAGTTGCGGTCATACCAGATGCAGAAGGGGGAGCAGTTAGATCACTTCCTCAGTCGGTTGAAGGAGATCTGAGACCAACTAACTTCCATAGAGGCCACGCTGGATGAAGAGATGTTGGTGAGGACTGCACTTAACGCAGTCTCCGAGGAGTGGGAGACATTTGTCCAGAGCATACTAGGCAAGGCGGATCTTCCAAATTGGGAAGAATTGTGGGTGGCTCTTCGCCAATAGGAGATCAGGTGGTTGAGCAAGATGGGAAGTAGCAGCAAAGGAGTGTGGATCAAGAAGGAAGAGGAAGAGGATGCAACTTCGGCATCTGTGGGAAAGCAGAAGAAGAGGAAGAAGGACATCTCCAAGGTCAAGTGCTTCCATTGCGGGGAACTGGGTCATTATGCGAACCAGTGTTCGAGGAAGAAGAACAAGGGAGAGGCGTTTGACTCTAAGGCAGTGCCAGCGAAGGCAGAGAAGGAGGTCGAGGAGGATGACGATTGTGCCATGAGTGCTCATGTACCTCTAGAGAAGAGGTGGGGAGACATCGAGTTGTAGTTAGGAGGACTACAGGCGATGAGGAGCAAAATCCTTGAGGTACCCAACCTCTTGGATTATACCTTGCTACGGGAGCCCCGAAGAGAGAGTAGCAGGATTGGCTGATGTCAGTAGAGACGGATGCGGATGAAGCGGCAGAGAGTGCTACAGTGCAGAAATCCTCGGGCAGCGCGAAGCTAGCAGGTTGCAACAGTGCGAGAGGCACGGAGAGTGTTGCACCAGTGCGAGATGGCACAGAGATGTGTGCAACAGTGCGAGATGCAGGGAGTTGTTGCAGCAGTGCAGAGGTCAGTAGAGGGAGCACTTGTTAGCAGCAGAGGGAGCTTCAGCATCAGGAGTGTTTCTAGCCTGAAGGGATGTCAGTAGTTGGGTGGGTCAATTACTTACTTCTTAGTAACTGAGTTGCAGTGCAGTAGCAGTATGCAGTAGCACAATGCAGCATGATGAGAGGGGGTTGCAGTGCAGATGCAATGTTGGGAGAAAGGACCAGCAGCAACATAGATGCAGCAGTGGCAGTGGCAGGGCCATGGGCCGCAGTACAGGATGCAGCAGTGCAGAGGATGTTGGGCGGGGAGACCTAGCATCAGCACAGGTACTGGTGCCGAATAATCAAAGTGATGCTCAATTGGAGTATTACTAAAGCATAGTCCTTGCTAAGAGGGAGTGTTGATTTGGGGTAGCATCGGATGTGCTCTAGCCATAAAAATTGGTGGAGAGGCTAAAGCACATGAGATCTCCAAGACCCATAAATGGTTTGGGCAGATTCTAACCAGTTTGGGAGATATTAAAATAATTAATATTTTTAATGGAGTTCCTAAATCTAAACTTAGGAAAAACAAAATATTAATGGGTATTAATATAAAACTGGGTTAGAAGGTTCCAAAAGTCATGGATCAAGCCAAATCTAATCTTAGTTGTTTATTAGAGATTTAATCTCGATCGTTGAAGGACCAACAGGAAAAGTATAAGAGGAGGCTAGAGGGTCAGTTGGAGAACACACCAGAGTGATCAGTCATTCGATTTGCTAGAGCAGGGTTGCTAAGCAAAGTCGAATCAGTCATCAACAGCGAGGGGCAGTAAGTACTGGACAGAGAGGTAGAGATAGTGCTGAGAGACCAGCACAGAGGCAGAGAGTGAGACGTAGCGGCCAGAACAGGCCACGCAGAGCCCAGAGAGACAACGCAGAGGCCAGAGGGCCTGCGTCATCCACACAGAGGGTTGCAGCAGTGACGCAGAGGGTCCCAGAGGCTGTGTAGTGCGTCAGAGGGCTAACGTAGAGGGTTCTGAGGCTAACGCAAAGCAGCCAGAGGCTAACTCAGTGCTTCAGAGTTGCTAGAGAGGGTTTTGTGGGACAGGTTTTCTGAATACCTATTTCTGAATGGAGAGGTATCATTGTCGATTGTTTTTGTCTGTCGGGTGAGCCAGTTTGGCACCCAGTTGTACTCAAGGAAATACTGCATAATAATAAACCCTCAAAATAGTTGCACTGGTTTTCCCGCATTGGATTTTTCTGGGGACATTTGTCTAAAAATAACGGTGTCACTTATGTGTTTGTTTTCTTTCAATTGTTGATCTATAGATGTTGAGATTGTATTGTATTTATTTAGTTATTTATATGTTTTAAATAACTTGTTCATAATTAACAAGTAGAAGAAATAAACCAGAAGAATACAAATTAAATTTCTAATGGATAGACTTAGAAATTTCAACACTGATTGGGGTTGTGTTTGTACAGGTAAATTTCTCGAAGTTTGATGGCATGTTGGTTACCGATCAGTTTGATCGAGAGAGATTTGTTGAGGCTTTGTAACTGAAGCATTTCCTGGGAGGACACCTAGCTAGCACCTTGTGTTGATGTCTAGATCTCGAAGTAGGGAGCGTGGTGTTGGCCATAGAGCTCTAACCTCAGATACACATCTGGATCCCTGGGTTGATGGTTAGCAAGTAAGCTTGATGGTACCTAGAGAGGCTGAAAGCTTTAGTCCATCTTAGTCCCACTCGGATAAATTGCCCTGGTCAGGAATCGAGTCCATGGCATTGCAATGCCTAAATTGTTGAGAGACCTTGGATAGATTGTCATGGTCAAGAATCTAGTCCATGGCATTGCAGTGCCTAAACTTCTTCGTAGATTATGTGTTTTGAGATCTTCCATGTACCTCTATGGTTATATGTAAATATGAATACCTCCCTAGTTAAGAGGGAGTGTTGAAGAATGTAACTAGGTTCAGTCTTCATAATTGTACTAGAGTCAAAATGTAATATACTTGTCAAAAGAATCATCATTAAGTCGGCTTCCCTTAATGAACTCATGTCGGCCTAACCTTATAAAGACACTTCTCCACATGAACTCAAGTCGGCTCATTTATGATGGACAAACAACTATATATATAAGCATGAGGTTTTCACATCAAACACGGTGAAGAAATTCAGATCAGTTTCAGAGCGAAATCATAGAAGTAAATGTGAATTGAAGGTTTGGTGGAAAATTTCAGAAGGAGATTCGAATGTCATAGTGATGGATTTCTATATACTACAGGAAAATTAAATCGGATCAATTTTAGAGATTAGGTTCATAGATTTTCGGTGAAGTTACAGTCACAGCCATAACTTCGCTATAGAAGAATTTGGGCTTAGTGATGTGTATGGTCGGAGCAATGATATGTACATAGGCTAAAGCATTGATATAGTCAGAGTAGTGATATGTACATGGGTTGGAGCATTGATAAGAAGCAGTGACATTTATAAGGGTTGAAACAATGATAAGGTCGAAGCAGTGACATGTCTATGGACTGAAGTAATACAAGTTCAATAAATAAGTACATTCGGTCTACAACTCGCTGAAGAAAAGGAACTCAGTACCGCTGCCTGTGGAGATCTACCAATGATCTGAGGTATCAAACAACTAAAGAAGAAAACGGAAGGTTGACTTGATGGAGGAAGTCTCTAGTATAGGTTATGAAGGTCTTGGTCGTCTCATCTTGTTTTGAATCTATTGAAGGAAGACTTTTGACCGAGTTTTCCCCTAGAGTGGGGTTTTACCCTAGCTACGTGCCTACATCTCGTGTCCTTTATTATTTGTTGTTTGGCATTAGCCTTGATGATAACAAAAGATAAATCGAAAGAAAGAATAATAAGAATGAAACATCACAAGATAATGTCATAATAAGAGAAATCGATTAACTTGCCACGCTTTGGATTTCTCAACACTTGAACCTATTTGATGGGTGGTACCATCTTCCGGAGCCCAAATGAGGATTGTTATCATTGAGATGACTTGGGAGGGATAGCACATCCATCTTTGATGCCAATGCTTACCCTAAGAGGTGGCACGTCATTCCCACATACATGAAAAGTGTGACATAGGGCATCTTTTGGATGACATCATAGTGGAGGAGGTGCCTTTTGAAAATGTATACTTGCACTCTGAGATTTTCTTGGAGTGAGGAACATTCTTGGACCATTGCCTCAATTCCTTAAAACATTATTTCGTATTTCATAGGATAATGTCATGGTGGAGACCATTTTTCTCCCGCACGTATTATTTTTGGCATTTTGCTATGTTTTAAAGCTATTTCAAAGTTGGCTTGTGACCTTTGACCTAGTTGAATGCTCAAGTAAACTTGTTTTAAGGCTTTGCTTGTAAAATCATGAAAAGGTAAGTTGGTTGCCCTCCTATAAATAGAGGGGGGTCACTTTTCATTTTATCATCATCATTCATCACACTTCTCTCTTTTTGGAAGTGCCCACTAGCTCGTCTTCTACTTAGCCACAATATGATTTTATGGTGTGAATTTGTCTTCGAGAAGGACTTTTGCATAAGGAAGGTTTCTTGGGATAGATTGAAGAGATTCTTGCGGAAATTTTGTAAGTCTATTGACCATGTTTTATATTTTGCATGTTATCTTATGTGAATTAGGGTTTCTATGTGTGCCATGTTCAAAATTGGAATATTTATCTTGAAATCTTGATTTCTCATGCCATGCAAAGTTATTTTCCTTGAATCCTTCAAGAGAACTTTGAGTTGTGCGTCACTTGAACTTAAAATATTTGTTAATTTCGTATGTTCTATGTTTTAGAGCAATTTTACTTCAATTTCTTTAATAGCCCAGTATCAATATTCAAATTAGTAATCACATCAACATGATCATAAAATGCAGATAGAACATAAATATAAATAGTAGAAGACAAGCCAAGACAAGAGGACACAAGATGTGGCACCAGCTAGGGACAAACTCCAATGTGGGGAAACCCTTGACCAAATCTTCTAATAGTCTTCAATAGTTCAGCAGAGAGAGATAGTACAATTTACAAATCTGATATTTTGTAACAGCAGTAAAAGAGCCCTAACAGAAAAGCCAACGTTGGTCATCCAAGCAGATTTAACCCTCAACAATTTGGTCAACTTCAGCCAACTTCGGCCTCCAAGCAACAAGATGAATCAGCCCTCAAAACAGCCCAAGATAGTCCAGTCAAACATGGTCAAACAGCCAACCCTGTGGTCAGCCCTAGATGCAATCAACGTTGGTCAAAGTCAACATTTGACCTTGATTTCTGTGCCCAGAAATGTGGCCTGCCCAAACAGAAATATCTCACCCAACAACGCAGTCAAACATGTCAACGTTGTTGGTCAATGCATGGTCAAACTGTCCGAAAATTCGGTCTCCTGAAATTTCGGTCTCCTGAAATTTCGGCCTCCTGAAATTTCAAACGTGTGGAAAGAGAAGCCCAGAAATCTGCACCCAATCAATGAGGAGAGAGAGAGAGGTGTGAAGATGAGTGTGTCCAAATGAGGTTAAGGCATCATGTATTTATAGCAAACGTTGAGGATGAATAGGCATGACTATTGGGCTTTTGAGCCTACATAAGTTTGCTGGCCGACCTTGACAATTTGTCCATAATCAAAATAAATTCATAACTTCATTTGTACATGTCAGAATCAGATGATCTCTAAATCAATCCTACACCTCTCGGAGAGAGGAATCCAAGAAAAATATCAACTGTCATAACTAAGATGACCCATGTGGAGTTTGGCCCTAGTTGCCAATTTTAACACTCCCTCTCAACTAGGGAGAACTCCATCTGCTAATCCATCTGCCAATTTGTACTATCTCTGTCATCAATGCACTGCTCTACTTTGTTCTGTTAAACTATGAAGAAGAAGAAGTGATCGAGAATGTATCATACCATTCTCTACTGACCCGAAGTTAGTCCCAAATAAAAGAGATTGTCTCATACCACTCTTACTGACCCGAAGTCAATTCCAATCAAAAGAGAGTGTCTCATATCACTCTTACTGACCCGAAGTCAGTTCCAATCAAAAGAGAGTGTCTCATTTCATTCTCACTGACCCGAAGTCAATTCCATTGATCCCAGATCAATATCGATCATCCTAGCATAAGGAGTACGGTAGTACACGATGCGTCCATCGGTAATACTATGGTCCCTATCCTCATTTCCCTACTCATTGGCCAGATGAGAGGTACTTCCCATGAGTCCCAGACTACATGGGTACGATGTCTCAGCAGGAGAAGGATGAACCACTCATCCTGCCTACATGTCACCAAGGGGTATCACAGGGGAAGGTTGAACCACTCACCCTTTACACAGCAAACCACTAGGGGAAGGCTGAACCACTCACTCTATGACAAAGACTTGAACGAACTATGGCACAGAACGATGGGTCACTTGCACCATGGAGCTCTGAGAATTCTCGGGAGCACTATAACAGGAATTCCGGATCTGAGTACGGAACAAGATGATGTATGCAGGGGATGCGCTCTAGGAAAGTGTGCCAAGGCTGCATTTCCTAGGAGCAACCACAGGGCCAAGAGTGTACTAGGATTGATACACTCAGATATCTGTAGACCTGTGTTCGTCAAAGCTCTCAATGGTGCCGAGTATTTCATTACTTTCATTGATGACCACTCAAGGAAAACTTGGATCTATTTTTGAAAACCAAGGATGAGGTTTTTGTCGATTCAAGGAGTTCAAGGCTCTAGTGGAGAATCTGACAGGTAAGAAAATAAAAGTCTTGCACTCAGATAATGGTGGAGAATATGTCGATAAGGACTTCACTGATTTTTGCGCTAAGGAGGGCAACAGAAAAGAGTGGACAACTCCCTACAATCCGGATCAGAATGGGGTGGCAGAAAGGAAAAATAGGACTATTGTAGAAGCAGCTAGGGCCATGCTGTATGATCAAGATATGCCAAAATTCCTGTGGGCAGAAGCATGCAACACAGTTGTCTACGTTCAGAACAGGACTCCTCATCGGGCATTGGGAAAGATTATTCCAGAGAAAGTCTTCACTGGGAAGACACCTGAAGTTAGTCATTTCAGGATATTTGGGAGTTTGGCACATTGTCGCATACCCGAAGAAAAGAGGAAGAAGCTGGATCAGAGTGCAAAAAAGGGGTATCTGGCAGGATATAGCGAGAATGCTAAGGCATACATGATCTAACTTCTAGGGAGCAGGAAGGTAGTAGTATGACAAGATGTAAAGTTCATGGAGGACAAAGCTTTCAGAAGATCTCGCGAAATGCCTTCAAAGGAGTATTCGAAAGAGGATCCGTTGGTCATGCCTCTTCAACCAACGAAAGTGAAGAATCCTTCCTCAGATCAGGAAGATTCTCGGGATGAGGAAGAGGAGCAAATAGAAGCACCTGTTGGCAGAGGAAGAACCAGCAGGGAACTTCGTCAGATTCTACGTGATGCAGAGAACTTCATCGGAGAGCCAAGGAACAATAAAAGGGAGCGAAAATAGCCAGACAGGTATCAGGCGTTAGCAGCTCAGGATGGAGAGCCTGCCAGCTTCAAGGAGGTAGCTCAGCATCAGGTCTGGCTAGATGCGATGGTGGAGGAGTATAACTCCATAATGGTAAATGATGTCTGGGAGGTGGTGTCAAGACCTCAAGACAAATCTGTGGTAGGTTCAAGATGGATCTACAAGATCAAATATGCTGCGGACGGCAGTATTGAAAAATACAAGGCCAGGAATGTGGCTAAGGGGTATGCTCAAAATGAAGGGATTGACTATGAGGAAACCTTTGCCCTGGTAGCCAGGTATACATCTATTAGGACCGTGATATCTCTTGCAGCCCAGATGGAATGGGAGATCCGTCAAATGGATGTCAAGACAGCATTTCTGAACGGGGTAATAGAAGAAGAAGTATACATTGAACAACCAAAGGGCTTTGAAACTCATGAAAAGAAGTCTCATGTATGCAGACTTAAGAAATCCTTGTATGGGTTGAAGCACGCACCAAGAGCGTGGTATGGTCGAATAGATGACTACTTACAAAAGATGGGGTTTGTCAAAAGTGACGCGGATCTGAATCTCTACTATCTGGTCGTAGAGAGCGAGCCACTTATCTTAGTATTATATGTGGATGATCTCTTCCTAACAAGATCATCCAGACTCATTGAAGACTGCAAGAAGAATCTAGCCACAGAGTTCGATATGAAGGATCTAGGACGAATGCACTATTTTCTAGGGTTGGAAGTTTGGCAGCAAAAGGAGAAATCTTCCTTGGGCAAAGAAGGTATGCTACAGAAATTCTGAAAAGGTTCGGGATGAGAGACTGTAGACCTATGGCTACGCCAATGATCACCAATTGGAAGAAGATTGATGCATCAGAAGACAAGGATGTCGATCCCACCCTATACCGATAGCTCATAGGGTCCCTGATCTATCTAATCAATACCAGGCCAGATATTTGCTATGCTGTCAACACCCTTAGTCGGTTCATGGAGGAACCAAAGAGGGCTCACTGGGCAGCAGCGAAGCATGTTCTCAGGAATTTACAAGGAACAGTTGATTATGGGCTCTTGTACAACAAGGGGAAGGATATCAGGTTGAGTGGATTTACTAATGCAGATTGGGCAAGAACTTGGAAGTTCAGTGGATCAGAAAAGTACCTCTGGGTACTATTTCAACATTGGATCAGGAATAACCTCCTGGTGCAGTAGGAAACAGAAGTCTGTGGCTCTGAGTTTGTCCGAGGCAGAATATATGGCAGCAAGCACAGCTTCGTGTGAGGCCATATGGCTTAGAAAAATGTTGGTAAACCTATTCAGAAGAAATATGGAGGCGACCAAGATCATGTGTGATAATTAGAGTTACATCAAACTCTCTGAGAATCCAATATTTCATGATAGGTCAAAGCATATTGATATCTGGTGTCACTTTGTCAGAGATTGTGTCCAACGTGGAACTGTACAGTTGAGCTACACTCCTACAAGGGAACAAGTGGCAGATATCCTCACCAAGGCCCTTGGAAAGTCAAAATTTGACTACTTCAGGGAAAAGATGGGGATGGTAAAGAACCCCTTTCAGAAGTAGTGTGTTAGTAGCATGAATGAAGAGGGAGTTGTAGTGCAGATGCAATGTTGGGAGAAAGGACCAACAGCAGCACAGATGCAGAGGGAGTTGCAGTGCAAATGCAGTGTTGGAAGAAAGGACCAACGCAGCACAGATGCAGAGAAAGGTGCAGTGCGGATGCAGTGTTGGGAGAAAAGACCAACAGCAGCACGGATGCAGAGGGAGTTGTCGTACAGATGTCGCAGTGGCAGTGACAGAACTATGGGCAGCAGTACAGGATGCAGCAATGCAGAGGATGTTGGGCAGGGAGGCCTAGCATCAGCACATGAATCAATGTCGGATGATCAGAGTAATACTCAGTGAGGAGTATTGCTAGAGCACAATCCTTGCTAAGAGGGAGTGTTGATTTGGGGTAGCATCGGATGTGCTCTAGCCACGAAATTTGGTGGAGAGGTTAGGGCACATGAGATCTCCAATACCTAGAAAAGGGTTTGGGCAGATTCTAAACAAATCAGGAGATATTAAAATAATTAATATTTTTAATGGAGTCCCTAAGTCTAAACTTAGGGAAAATAAATATTAATGTGTATTAATATGAATTTGTGTTACAATGGTCCAAAAGACATGGATCAAGCCAGATCTAATCTTAGCCGTTGATTAGGGACTTAATCTCGGTCATTGAGATGTCAACAGAAAAAGTATAAGAAAAGGCTTGAGGGGCACTTGGAGAATATAATGAGGGAGACCAGTCAGTTCAATTTTTGGAGCGGGGTTTGCTGAGAAATTGAACCAGTGATCTGGAGAGCAGTCAAAAGGCAACAAGTAGAGAACGGAGAGGCGGGAGATCAGCACAGAAGAGGCAGATGCAGAGCCAGAGGAAGCCACGTAGAGGTAGCAGAGACTGCGCAGAGTCAAAAGGGCATGCGTCATCCACGCAGAGGCTGCAGGAGTGACGCAGAAGCCCAGAGAGGTTGCGCAGAGCCTCAGTAGGCTGACGTAGAGGGTTTCAGGTTGTAGCAGAGATCAGTAGGGCCTAGTTGGGTTTAGGAAAGTGTTGGAAGTTTGTCTAGCTGTGGGTAAGCTAGTTTGGCACCCTGTTGTACAAAAAAATTGTTGAATAATAAAATCCTCCCTTGTTGCACCAGTTTTCCCACATTGGGTTTTTCCAGGAACATTAGTCCAAAATAACTGTGTCAATGTGTGCATATTTTTGTTTTTGCATTACAATGTGATATTTGCAACAGTATTTATTTTAATGTTTGTTGAAGTAATTTCATGAATAACTTATGATGAAATAAGTAGAAAAAGTAAATCAGTTGCTGCAATGATAGAATTTTCACATGTCTCAGTCCATGAGTGATTGTGCCCCGAAGATATCTCAGAAGTTTCTTGGCACCAATCCAATGTATATGATGAGGCTCAACCATATATTGGCTCAATGTGTAACTGCAAAACATATGTCCAGACAGAAGTTCACCAAGAACATCAATGCTCCTATGAGTTGACAATGCTCAGAAGCATTTCCCAATTTAGGTCCAGTAGCACTACCACATAACTTCTTAAAGTGAAGTTCCATTGGGGTAGTCACAGGCTTGCAGTCCACCATCCCAAATCTTTCCAATATCTTTACAGCATATTTCCTTGAGATAGGCAAATTTCACCTGGCTTTTGCCACACCTCCAAACCTAGGAAGTAGTGCATCGATCCTAGGTCCTTCATCTCATATTCAGAAGCCAACTCCCTCTTACATTTGTGAATGAGAGGGTCTACACCTGTCAGAAAGAGGTCGTCCACATAAAGTACCAAAATGAGAGGTTTATCATTTTCAACCTTAAAGTAAAGGTTTAGATCGACTTCACTTCTAGTGAATCTCAACTTCATCAGATAGCTATCGATCCTCTCATACCAAGCCTGAGGTGCCTGCTTCAATCCATAAAGAGCTTTCTTCAACCTGCATACATGAGATTCCCGGCCATGAACCTCAAACCCCTCGGGTTGTTCCACATAGACTTCCTCTTTGATCGAACCATGCAAGAAAGTGATCTTGACATCCATCTGATGTAGGTTCCATCTTTGCGAGGCAGCAAGGGCTATGATCGAGCAGATGGTGGTGTATCGGGCAACAGGTGCAAATATCTCATCGTAATCTACAACTTCCTTTTGAGAGAAGCCTCGAGCAACAAAGCGAACCTTGAACTTTTATGCACTTCCATCAGCTCCATGCTTGATTTTGTAGAGCCACTTAGAAGTGACAATCGATTTGTCCTGGGGTCTAAGGACCACATCCCAAACATCATTCTTCATAATTGACTCGTATTCTTCATTCATAGCATCCTTCCATACTTGTTGGTTCACGACTTTTGCAAATGATGAAGGCTCATTTTGAATGATAGTGCTCATGATGGTCAAGTATCCTTGGTACCTGTTCAGGTTCTTGCTTTCACGGAAGGTCCCCCTTGGTGCAAAATCTCTCGGCATCTTCGAGAGTCTCCCTAAGCCATGAGGGTCTCCTCTTGGAGGAGGAGGGCTCTTGAGGAGGAGGATCAATAGGATCCATAGGTTCATCAACATCTGGAATTGTTTCATCTTCTTTTGCACCATGTTTTCCGGTGTCAGCTTCTTTGTCTTTCCTTGGATAGGAAGGTTGTTGATCTTTCTGAGTGCCATATCTTCATCGAAGGTGACAACATGACTTATCTCAACTTCCCTTTGACCAGCCACATAAATTCTATATCCCTTATAATTTTCACTATAGCCCACAAAGATTCCTTTCTTACCAGATGCACCCAATTTTTCGGCACATCCTAGACATACACCTTCATGCTCTACTTTGAATTTGGGCATACCTATCACCATCTGTCTCACATCAGGTAGAGCCTTATAATGAAGATGGGCAAACCTCCGATGCCATAGTTCAGATTGTAGAGATGTGTCGCAAGACATGGCTCCCAATGGACTTCCTCCAACTTGATACAAAGTGTCAACCCTAAACCCAAGAGTAAAAGCATCTTTAAAAATGCTTTTCCAAACACTTACCTTTCCATCGATAAAAACCACCTTGAATCCTTTATCTTCCATTGTCGAAATGGACACCAGGTTCTTCTTGCATCAGGTACATATAGTACTTCTTACAAATGAAGTGTTACCTTCATTCAATTGAAGGGTAACATTCCCTACTCCCTTTACGGGATAGGTAGCATCGTCTCCAAGGGTGATCTCCAAGTTTGTCTCCTTTTCTATCATAATAGAGAGGACTTCCTTGTATCCGGTGAAGTGCCTTGAGGCACCACTATCAATCAGCCAATTTCCCAAAGTGTCCATAGGAGAGGCAGTGGAGAGGGTCGATATAAGATAGTACTCTTTTTGCTTATTGTTAACAACATTGGATTCTTCATACCTAGAGTTCCTTGATCTCTTGGAGGGTCGACCATTTCCTTGATGTCCCGCATTCCTTTTTCCCTTGCCATTGGACCTGCCATTCCTTTGATCGTTGTTGTTGAAGTTGCCCCTGGAATGATTGTGATCATCATCATGTGATGTATCACTTATATTTGGACACTCCCTTGCATAGTGGCCAAACTTATTGCAAACAAAGCACCTGCCCTTCCTTCCTCCCTTAGATCCAGGCTTTCATGGAAATGACCTTTAGACCCTGCATTATTTCTCCTTTTGGCATGAGCGGAGAATGCAGTGGGGTCGCTTCTAATAGAAGGCATTTCTTGCTCCACCATTCTTGTTTCTTCTTGAATACATCTCAACATCAATTCTTCAAACCCTGGAATTCGATCATTGTTGAGTATAGTGGTTCCAAATACATACTACTCAGGTGGGAGTCCTTCAAGGGTGGTGAGAGTAAGTTCCCTGTCAGGAATGACTTCTCCAATCGAAAGTAGATCATTCTTGATCCCAATGATCCTTAAGAAGTAGGATTGAATATCCTTGTCCTTGCCCTTCTTAATATCTTTCAACTTATTCTTGAGAAATAGAATTTGATTAGCATTACTAACCTTGAACATGCTAATCAACCTGTCGTAGATCTCCTTGGAGGTCTTCAATTCGGAGATGTAGACTACCAGATGCTTGTCAATGGAATCCCTGATAATCTTCTTTGCTTTGACTTCAACCCTATTGTACTTGGTCTTCACAGCAACCGGTGCATTTGAAGGAGTCTCAGGGATTTTACCCTGCACATAATCCATCACTTCTTGTTCTTCCAAGGTCAAATCAAGAGACATCTTCCATCCATGATGGTCAGATTTATCATGGAGCTAGTCTTCAGCCGAGAAGTGGGATGAGCAACCCATTGAGCCTTTTTTCCTTGTCCAACTGTCTTTGGTGATTGCTCTTTCACTCTTGCTTGGGCTTTGTCTTCACCTCATCTATGATTCCATGTTAAGTTGGTATGTTCTATGATTTAGAGCAATTTTACTTCAATTTCTTTAATAACCGGGTATCAATATTCAGATTAGCAATCACATCAACATGATAGTAAAATGAAGATAGAACATAAATATAAATAGTAGAAGACAAGCCAAGACAAGAGGACACAAGATGTGGCACCAACCAGGGACAAACCCCAATGTGGGGAAACCCTTGATCAAATCTTCTTATAGTCTTCAATAGTTCAGCAGAGAGCGATAGTACAATTTACAAATCTGATATTTTGTAACAACAGTGAAAGAGCCCTAACTAGAAAAGTCAACGTTGGTCAACAGGGCAGATTTGACCCTCAACAATTTGGTCAACCTCGACCTCCAAGCAGTAAGATGAATCAGCCCTCAAAACAGCGCAAAACAGACCAGTCAAACCTGGTCAAACAGCCAACCCTGCGGTCAGCGCTAGCTGCAGTCAACGTTTGACCTTGATTTCTATGCCCAGAAATGTGGCCTTATCTCACCCAAAAACGCAGTCAAACATGTCAACGGATGTTCACACTGTCCAAAAATTCCGTCTCCTGAAATTTTGGCACCCTGAAATTTCGCTCCTTAAATTTCGGACGTGTGGAGAGAGAGAGGCCTAGAAATCCACACCTAATCAATGAGGAGAGAGAGAGAGAGAAGTGTGAAGATGAGTGTGTCCAAATGAGGCTAAGGAATCATGTATTTATAGCAAACGTTGAGGATGAATAGATGTGATTGTTGGGCTTCTGAGCCTACATAATTTTGTTGGCTGACCTTGACAATTTGTCCATAATCAAAATAAATTCATAACTTCATTTGTACATGTCGGAATCAGATGATCTCTTGATCAATCCTACACCTCTCGGAGAGAGGAATCCAAGAAAAATATCAGTTGTCATAAATAAGATGACCCATGTGAGGTTTGGCCCTAGTTGCCAATTTTAACAATATTCCTCCTAAGGAAGCCACTAGGGTTTGTAAGAAGAGGATATTTCCTTCTCAACCTCTTCATCGAGGCCATATTCATTAAATTTGCCTTAGGTAACATCATTGCCCATTCAAATCAAGGCACTACTCTAGGAGATGTTGATCAATCTCTCTTTTATAACTATTTTCTTCTTTTCTCCCTAAAATTCTAGATATCTAGAGTTTGGGTTAGGGTTTCCTTGAAATATTGCTAAAAAGGAATTTTACTAGATGCGTTATTGCCCTTTTAGTAGGGTTTGCATTTAATAATTAGAAGGAAAAAAGAAAAAGAAAAAGCATTAATTGCATTATAAAACTATAATTATAGGGCTGATGTCATCTTTTATATTGTTGTTTTATGAATGTTTTAGCTATAAAAACTCTATATCAAACCCTAAACCTTGCATATCTAATTGATAGTCTTGCTTTTTTATTGGCTTATCATTGTAAGGCTATTTCTCTCAACTATCATATAACACTGCATGCCATATCATTCAAGGCTTTATTAATAATAATAGAAGTGAATCGCCTTTCAAACATTCAAAAATGAAAGTTTGAAAACCTATCAAACCTTAAGTTATAACAACTCACTAATTTACTTAAGTAATATGAGGATAGAGAGCTTGAACTTGGGTGAAGAGTATCTTAGACCTCCTAGCTCCGCCAACACCCTATCCCAATCATTAGGCCTTTCCATCACCTTAAACCCTTCTTGTCGAATATCCTTTAGGTGATCTATACATAGGGAAGCCTCCCTTATGGTTTAATTTACCACTAAATAACAGGAAAAAGGTTGTTGAGGTATGGTGGTTGTTCTCTTGTTGCCATAGGGTCTAGATTTGCCTAGTGAGGCTTTGCACTAGGCCTGCTAGATTTTGCGGTAATAGGACTGACATTACAGGATGTCATTGTTTTCCTCCTTTAGAAAACAACTTTAAAATTTGTCCTCTCTTTATTTGCCAATCTTACAATGGATTTAACCTTATAAAATCATTATATCTTTTACCGACAATTTTCATTCAATGTGAATTGTTACCCACCAAAAATGGGTAACCCCATGGGTCAAAAAGTTTCTCTTGCTTTGGACAACCAACGAACCAATAACACCATACATTGCTCAATTATGATGATATGCCACATTCCTCCTCCATTTGCACCAATCATACACCTCTTACCATACAACATTCCTCTTGAAGGAAGGTGGGTTACTACTCAACAAGTAATTTAACCATTTTGCAATCAAGTGCTTTTACTTAATGTTTTGGGCATTCTAACATGGATAAAGGGGTGGTTAGGATAATTGATCGATCTTGATTGTAAACTTGTTCTCTCACCTTACCAAGGGGATTAGTCTTTGACCCTAGTCCAGTGGGACCTCCTCTAAAGCCTTAGGGTTATAGGAGGGGGCACTAATTGGACAACTTGGATTGAAGTAGTGTGTTCATGACCAATCCATACATACCACTTTTCACCACTCCTTTGACTTCAAATTCATCCTTCAAGTTTGTTATCATTGGTTCATTGGGATTTAGCACCCTCATATCCACATCCTTGAGTTAGGGCCCAAAAACTTTGCCCTGGAGGTTGATGTAGCTAAAAGAAAGGTAAAAGCATAACATGGCCATAACAAAAGAAAAAGAAAAGATAAAATGCAAAATATGGCCAGGGCAATAATTAGAGTGTGCGAAAAAGCCTAGCATGATCTCTACCCCCCTCATTAGCCATCATGCAGTTCCTAAGCACTAAGTGCTCCATCATATAATAAAGGAACCCTTGCATGTCCCAACCCTGATGAGCGAGAAACTGACTCATCCTTAAGGGGGCAAATAAATGATATCTCATTAACACCTTAGCTATACTCCTTATCAAAGCATTATCAAAAAGAAGTAAAAGGACCAAGAAAGGGGTGGAAAAAGCAGGCCAAGGAACGAGGTAACTCATGCCTCCACGATTTCTCCCTCCATACATCTATACACTCAAGATGACGGACCTCTATCAGTTGGTCCTATGGCCATGGCACCTAGCCATGAAGCCTTTCCCCTCCATTGCTACCACTCTCACAAATAGCTATAAATTGAAGGGTTGACCTTGCACATGTCACTGTGAAAATTTCTTAATCTACACATTAGAAATCCTACTGCAATCACTAGCTTTTCATCTCCTACTTGTTTCTACATTCAACAAGTTATTTAATTAATTTAAACTGCGATGAAAACACTATTGCAGACTACACATACATACAGATCATGAACTGAAAATAGAACGAGACAAATACACAAGGGCAACGTTATTTTTGGAAAATCGTCCCCAGAAAAACGCAATGTGTGAAAACCGGTGCAACATATAGAGGGTTTTTATTATTAAGAAGATTTATGAATACAACTTGGGTGCCAAATCTAGCTCACCCAACAGAGAATAAACCTGGCAGAAGTACCTCTATCCAGAGACAGATGAACAAACCCCACAGGTGACTGCGTTGTTCCCAGTGCTGGGCAGTGATGGCTGCTCCAAGCTCTGCACTGGAACTGCATCACCTCCTCTAGGAGTTGCGTCACTATGCCACTGCGTCAAAGCTCTCCCTCTGCGTCACTGCACCAGAGCTCTCCCTCTGCGTCACTGCGTTAGAGCAACACTGCGTCACTGTGTCATAGCTCTCCTAGTGCTTCTCTGCCTCTCTGCAATGTATTCTCGGCCTTAGACTGAAGTCCCTCTACCAAACTGCCCCTCACTGCAACAGATCACTTGTTCGATTTTCTCAACAAACCTCACCCCAGAAAAATCGAACTAACTGATCTCTCAAGTGTATCTCCAACTGACCCTCAAGCCTCCTTTTATATTTTTCCTGTTGATGAATCAACGATCGAGATTAAGTCCCTAATCAACAACTAAGATTAAAACAGACTTGATCCTCGTCACTTAGAAGTTTCCCACCCATATTCTTATTAATACCCATTAATATTTTTATTTTCCTAAGTTTAGACTTAGGAACCCATTAAAAATATTAATTATTTTAATGACTCCTCATCCAGATGGAATTTCTCCAAACAATTTTTGGGTTCTGGAGATCTCATGTGATCTAGTCCCTCCACAAAATTTCGGAGCTAGAGCACATTAGATGCTACCCAAAATCAACACTCCCTCTTAGCGAGGAATGTGTTATAGCAATACTTCGCCATAAAAGCATTACACTGATCCACTGCATCGATCCTCTGTGCTGTTGATGCTTAACCTGATGCATTTCATCCACTGCACCGTTGCTTCCTATACTGTTGCCCATGACTCTACACTGCGACTGCTACATATGTACTACAGCTCCCTCTCAAAATGTTGCCTCATGCTGTCCATAGCACTACCATTGTTAACTGTTGCACTACAACTCAGTTGCTGAGAAGTAAGCAATTGAAACTTCACCCAAAAACTGACATAATCGTCAATATGGATGCCTCGTGATATTGAGGCTACCTCTGCTGCTAATCAGTGCTCACCCTCTGCTACTACTGCGCTACTGCAAACTGCTCTGTGACGCTCGCACTGCTACAACATCCATTGCGTTGCCTCAGACTTTGGCACTCTAGCTCTGCCATTGTCGCTCTGTCACACCTCGCTCCAACCGACACCCATCATTTTGCTACTGTCGTTAAGGGCTCTCGTAGCCGTATGTGATCCAAGAGTTTGGGCAATTCAAGGACCTGCCCTTCTCATGTAGTCCTCTCGATTACAACTACATGTTGCCCCACCTCTTTTCCAGAGGTGCATGAGCACTCATGGCACAGTCATCATCGACGGCCATCTCTGCTCAAATGAATGTCAAACTGGTTCTCTTCTCCCTCTTTTGTTGTTGCCTCAGCAAAACTTGGATCCGGATTTCTTTGGCGCTAGAAATCCTCTAAGGAACAAGCTCCTCTAGACTCCCTCTGAGTCTTGATTTCCTTCACGGAAATCCTCCGGCCAAATGTCGAATCACTCCTCTCCAATCCTCCTTTGCTGCTACAACCCGGATCTAGATTTGTTTGGCTAGAAATCGATCAAGGCAGTGACTCCCTCCACCTCGACTCCGTCTCCACAGACACTGTTCTGCACCAAAAACAATAGCGTCCCACCATCTCCTCAGATTGAATTTGCTATGCTCCCTCAGCCCCGGCAACTGAAGAATCTGAGCTCCTTTGGCTCTGCACAATCACTGCGTGAGCTAGATCAGTTCCTCCTGGTCACTGCGTCACTCCTTGGTTCGGATAGCTGACATGGCTCTGCGTAACCCTGATCTGCCCCTCTGCTTCTGCACTGACCTAGTCAGCTGACGCAGTTACTGCGTGGGCTCCTCCCAGCTATTGCGTCACCCTCCCCTGACTCAGAATGCTGACGTAGGCACTGCGTGAGCCTCTACGTCACCTCTGTTGTCGCACAGATTGTCACGACAACGCTCAGACCGGGGGTTGTCACTCTGATCCCCGATCTCTCCGTTTAAGCCTGTCTCCCACGGCTAAGGGGGGTAGACCCTATAGAAAAAGGATGACCGACTATGAACTAGTTGGGCTGGGAGACACGAAAGGAAACCAGCACTAAATTGATTGTATTAAATTAATAGACCAGTGCCCTATGGATTTAATGTTTAAACGATTGATTATCAGATGCTGCAGCGATATAAACCATGTAGAGTAACCATTTATCATCAAATTAATTTTTATCAAATGCGAGAAAATGCTTAAATGATACTCCAGCAACTGAAATTTCGAAAGATCACGTAAAAAATTAACTAGAGATCACATTCATGCAGCTAATCGTCAGATGAACATTGAATCATGTTAAACACTAATTCCCACATCAAAATTTTAGCCTCAGCAAAGATAATAAAGCATGCTAAACCCTTGAGCTAATCTGCCAGAAATTTCCACAATATATTTTTTTATGTTTTTCAAACAAAAATAAAATTTTAAAACTAAAAAATCTAAACTAAAACAATACTTGAAATTTAAAATCTAAAGCTAAAGCTAAAACCCTAAAAAGCCTTTTTTATGAATTTTATTTTTTATTTAAAATCAAACTTAAAAAATACTAAACCTAAACATATGCTAGCAAACAAAATAAGACAACCTAAAATCTAAACAAATCTAAACTAAACGAAATCTAAACTAAAATAAATAAAAAAAAAAAAATTAAAAATCGATTTTGATTTACGTTAACACCTATACTAAAAAATGAAATGGATAATTGACGTGAGGAAAACCCTACCGCCCGATGCTGAGACTTCATGTTTAACAAAATCGATTCACGCATACAATTCATGCGTTAGGAACTCAGCTAGCTGATCCGAAAAAATGGAATGCGTTTGTCTATGTGTTTGCAGGTGCAGGCCCGTGGAGTTTTTTTTTTTGTGTGCAGGTGATGCGTGGAAATGGCGTGAAAAAAATTGATATGCGTGATAATATTCCAGGTGCAAGAGGAAAACTTCACGCAGGCAGTGGATCAAGCGTGTGATGGTTTGATAGTACGCGGGTATGGAACAGAAGGGAGACACACAAATTGAGCCTGCGGGATAATGCTTGGCAGCGTTTTCCTTTTGCAGGTTTGCGTGGATAGCTGAGATGGGATGAGCGTTTGCAGTTTAGGAATGATGCAATCAAATGGAGATGGAGTGTTTGCTGTAGGTGTTTGAGAGCAATTCGATGGCAGAGAAGTATGGTGTTGCAGATCTGGCAAGCGTGAGGGAAACTGCTTTGAGTTTAACAGTGGCCAGAACAACGTTAGAAGTTGGAGAATATGGAATAGGCACAGCTGAGAATGGTGCTTGTAGCAAATTTTTGGATAATCTTTCTGCAAATGAAAACCTGGGCTACAAAAAATAATGCCGTTGCAAGAGATTGCTCTGAGATGCAATGGCAAGGCACTGCTCAAACCCTTTAGAAAACCCTGCAACCTATAAAGGAGAAATACTCAAAAAATAATATGCAAAGATTAAGATTGAAACTGATGTAAAAAAATTTCCAAATCTGAAAACCCTTGGACAGCGAAACAGCAACCCTGCAAAACGCGATTTTCCACAAGAACTTTATCTCAGACCTGCAAATGGAAAACAAAATTCTGGAAAGTATATGCAAAATTTAAAATGAAACCCTGCAAACCGATCAAAAAATTTCAAAATTATAGCTATACAAAAGCCAGATTTGTCAGTTATCATCAAATATATTTTCAGAACTTCAGATTGCTAATGAAAATACTTAGGAAGTCTCTCATGCAAATCATAAAACAAACTAAATGATTAACCCAGGATCAAAACTAGCTGGGCTCTGCAAGAAAATGCTTGCGGGAGTTGGCTAGTTTAGCCGAGAACTTCCCCAAACACCCGCTGATCTTCTTCGGTAAGGGTTTCCTACACAACTCACTTCAATCATCAATAAAGAGAGGAAAAACGGTACTAGATCTCAGATTCAATGGAGATCCCTGCCATTATTTCAGAAACCCTAATACCATTCAAACCCTAGCAAGTGAACAAGATACCTATGCTCAACAATACTCTTCAATAAGCTGTTACTAATGGCTGAAAATTAAAATATGCAGAAAATAAAATAGCTCACAGCGCTTCAAGAAAGTAACACCAGCAAGATTTTGACCCCAAAGTCTTTCTTTATTAGCACCAGAACAGTTTACAAGAGAGCTTCTTCAGCACAAAACTTCACAGATCGAATCTCATCTCAAAAGACCCCTAGCACCCTATTTAAAGGAGAAAATCCCAACGGCTAGTTCGAGTGATCCACGTCAAAATGATCTCGACCGTCGATGAGCATCAAGATATCTCTTAATCTCATGCATCGAATTTTTAATGCATTAAAAAATTGAAATTCTCAAAATATTATTATTTTATTATTTTTTAAGCTTTTATTCTATTTTATTTATTTTTAAATTTTTATTATTATTATTTAATTTTTTTTATTATGATCCTTAAACTCAACCTTCTGGAAAATTTCCCTCGGACCTAGGACTTAAGACCCATGAGAGGATTAAAACATTTCCTAACCCTCAAGACACTTTACATTATACTTTTACAATTTTACATCTCAAGGGGGAAAAGCCCCTTGACATAGACCCTCATAGACCACCCAGTTCTGCGACCAAACATAATCTAGCAGATTAACACACTAGGATTCTCCTAAGACTCTAATGATAAAATTTATTCCGGCTTTGGGGTCAGGTTGAAGGAAAACTCTGTCGATCATGGATCGGTGAGACGAAAAACCTTCCGGAACGTAGATTATCACTAGAAAATTAGGTCCACCTAGGCAATTTACATACATGACTCAACTCTGTTAAGATTATTTACAATTCAAAATGCAGACTAGGTTTACAACTTAATATGATCAAGTGAATGATGACTGTCGAATGGCACGGACATGTCAATCAAGCGTTATCCCTTCTGCGAAGAAAAAGGGGGTGTACTGCTATGGGTAGTTGACAAGCAGTGGTCAACAACCTCTTTTGCACTGCGTCACTCTCCCTTTGCGTCTTTGGCTCTAGAACAGCGTTGTCTCTCGAGACAGCTGCCTCTCTGCAGCAAATTCTCTGGATCTCCCAACTAGTGTCTTCAGTCTCCTATGATCTGCAATGCTCTGGTACCATGTGAAAATTTATGAATCTACACATCAGAAATCCTACTACAATCACTGGCTTTTCATCTTCTACTTGTTTTTACATTCAACGAGTTATTTAATTAATTTAAATAGCGATGAAAACACTATTGCAAACTACACATACACACAGATCATGAACTGGAAATAGAATGAGACAAATACACAAGGGGCACTGTTATTTTTGGACAATCATCCTCGGAAAAAACCCAATGTGAGAAAACCGGTGCAGCATATAGAGGGTTTTTATTATTAAACAGATTTCTAGATACAACTCGGGTGCCAAATCCGGCTCACCCAACAGAGAATAAACCTAGTGAAAGTACCTCTATCCAGAGACAAATGAACAAACCCCACAGGTGACTGCGTTGTTCCCAGTGTTGGGCAACGATGGCTGCTCCAAGCTCTGCGCTAGAACTGTGTCACCTCCTCTAGGAGCTGCGTCACTGCGACACTACGTCAGAGCTCTCCCTTTGCGTCAGAGTGACACTACATCACTATGTCAGAGCTCTCCCTCTGCTTCACTGCATCAGAGCTCTCCTAGTGCTTTTCTGCCTCTGCTATGTATTCTCAGCCTTAGACTGAAGTCCCTCTGCCGAACTACCCCTCACTACAACAGATCACTTGTTTGATTTTCTCAGCGAACTTCACCCCAGAAAAATCAAACTGACTGATCTCTCAAGTGTATCTCCAACTGACCCTCAAGTCTCTTATATTTTTCATGTTGATGAATCAACGGTCGAGATTAAGTCCCTAATCAACTGCTAAGATTAAAACAGACTTGATCCTCGTCACTTAGAAGTTTCTCACCCATGTTCTTATTAAAACCCATTAATATTTTTATTTTCCTAAGTTTAGACTTACGCACCCATTAAAAATATTAATTATTTTAATAACTCCTCATCCAAGTGATATTTCTCCAAACGATTTCTGGGTTCTGGAGATCTCATGTGATTTAGCCCCTCCACAAAATTTCGGAGCTAGAGCACATTAGATGCTACCCAAAATCAACAGTCACCTCCCATTAGGAGTTGGAAGCACCTAATAGGGTTGATCATCTAACCACCCCTAACAAGGTAGGGAACACTTTTACGAGACTTGGTCTAGTTAAATATTTGAGGTGATTGCAGATTGAAGTATTACTATGCCCTTAACAATTAAGTATGGTCCACTATGATGCATCAATGGTCATTGTATCTAATGAATGGTTAGATTCACTTGAGTTTGAGAGAGTTTTGCCAAGTAGCCCTTCACATATCAGCAAAGGCTGTGAGGGCACATCTTCCATGCTTTCACTCCACATGATGCCCAAGCCATTCTAGACTTCCAAAGAGAAGTGATGAGCTTGCAGATGCAAAAATGCCCCTCCATAGTAGGGTGTTGGGTACTTTGATGATTCCAATAGTTGATTGATACCTCAGAGCATCCCCAAATGTTGAAACGCTGAGCTCACTTTGCTTAGTGTTGGAGATTCTTAATGATGTACCTAACAGACCCAGCATGCCCCCAGGCTAGGCTTAACATTGTTTGATGGGCATAGCTTGATCCGGAGTCCAAATGATGATGGTCATCCCCAGGATGACAAGGGAAGGCTTGAACCACCTCTTGGAGCCCCAACGCTTGAGAGAGATTGCACCAAATTGTCTTTATATCCCCCTTGGAGATGACGTAGGGACCCAGTACAGGATTTTGGCACATGGAGACATTTTAAGGCATGAGTTGAGGGCTTCCCTTTAATCATTGAGTTTATTATGATGATGGAGATGCATCTTGTCCATTCCACATATTTTTGGAGCTTCATTTTCCCTAAAAGGGCATGACGACACATTAGAGAAGAGTTTTACCCACATGTGCGGCCTTTTAGCGGCTTACTTTATTGTATTGAGCTATTGGGTTGGCTTCTAATCCATTTTCTTCATGTACACTCAAAATTAAACTTGTCATAAAGCTTTTAGGCTAATTAATGAGAGTGATTGACCTCATATGAATAGAGGATCACTCCATTCTTATTTCTAATCATCACTTGTGGATTTCGACCTCTTTATGACCCTAATATCTACAACTAGAAAGTAGAAAGCCATCTCATAATCCTTGTTCTTTATGTTGATGACTTTATCTTCACTGGTAGTGACCCTAAACTTTTAACCCATATGAAATCAAGCCTTAAGAAGAAGTTTGAAACAATAGACTTCGGCAATTTGCATTATTTCCTTGACCTCCAACTATTGCAAACCCAATAAATGATGTAAATGATGATCCCTATGAAAATCCAATCTGTAGACTATTGTGTCTGTCCATTGGGCAATCGAGTCAATATGCATGGTGCCTTGGTTGATCAACTAAAATGACTTACCCATACATTCCCATCTGCAACTGCTACCTGCAATCCATCGATCATATACACTTCTCCCAGTGGAAAATGCACTGAAGTCGACACATGGGAGAGAGCCCCTAGTCAAATGTCAATGGGCAAAGAATCTACTAGGCACAAAGGAACCCACCAATGAAGTTAATGGGCCCTAAGGTACAAGAACAACATACCAATGTGAATGATATGCTGTAGTCAAACATAGAAAAACTCATTCAACCAAGGCCCAATGATCCTCAACCTTAGTGAATGCAAGATGACTGCCAATGAGGCTAATGACCATCAAGGTGCTCAAGCGTCTACATCACTCCTCCTATAATGTGTTAGAGTCAATGAGGAACGATCTACTAAAAGGGAGGCAATGATGAAAACATTTCCCTTAGCATGAAACGGAACTCAAGAAGCAGAAGAAATGGTGTCATATCCCTAAGGTTGGATGAAGAGTTGACTACCCACCTATCAAACACAATTATCACATGATGTAAAAGATGACATCCTCATCGAGGAGTGAGCTGGACATAAGCACAAGGAAGTATCAAATGAAGTGGTGCCATGATACTCTGAGTTTGACTCAACAAAATAATGGACAACAAACTAATAATGCATGCATGCAAGGAAATAACAAACCAGACCTTTAAGAGGCTTCTATTATGCAAGGAAGCAAGAATATATGCTCATATAAAGCAAGCAAAAGCACTAGTATTGCAAACTACGATGTGAAATCAACTGAAAGAGAAGGGAAATCTGTAAAGTAAATCATACTACTTGCTGCCCTAAAACATAAAAAGCAGCAATACTGAAAATAGAAAAGGATAATACAGGAATGACAATAGACATAAGGATCACAACTACCTATAAAGACCTAAAAATTTTCACTTCCTTTGTATGTTTATTTTTTTGTTTACTAGAGGTTTACCAAAGCCGGGATAATCAATCAACATACTTGAATGACCAATGTAACCATGCAACCAAGTATTCAGTTAGATAGGAAAGATCAATAGAGTCAACCCTCCAGTGCAACCAATCCTGAAATCCCATAAGTTGAAAAGATGCTTTGACGTACTTGCTACTAAAGAAATTGATGGAGGTTGTCGACTAGAACTTGGAACATAGTACTTCAATGGCACTGAATATGAAAGTATAAGAGTCAAAACTCTTCGAATCTGCTTGTTGAAACACTGTCATCATCCTCAATTCAATTAAATCATGATTAAGCCTGATATCCAAACAATGATCAAGTAGATGATCATCTTGAAAAAATAAAATCTGAATGCAAGATAAGTGGAAAATTGTGAGAAAGATAAGCTTCCAATTGAACTAAAAATTGGTCCTACTGTAATGGTATCTGATTGGATTGCCCTCGAGGCTCGAACCACTATGTGGATAGGCACTAACAAAATCTCTTGTTGATCCAATTTTGCATGGTTGATTTGTTGTTCTTCTTGTTGTATCTTATCATCATTAATGGAAGAATCTAAGGAAGCCACTACTAAACTTGGCTCTTCAAGTTCATCTTTGTGGAATTTTGCATATGACTCAAGTTTTGCAACTACTGGTTCATGATCATCCAAGCATGAGCCACAATCATCCTATTTATCAATTCAAGCTTGATAATATGCAAGATTTCCATCATTGTGTTCTTCTACAACAGCAAGAAGTCCCTGCAATCTTTGGACAGCCTAAAAGAATTTCTATACTCTTTGGGCAGACAAGAAAGATAGCCCTAAATTTGGTAGTTTCTGACTCCAAAAGAGAGTATAGAACTCTTGATCAAAAGCAAAAGCATAATCCACCATAATGTTTCTTGGTCGGAATGCAAGCGGAATATTATCATATGTATTGATGAATCTGTAATATTCCTAATTAGCTATAGCTAATTGGAATATTCGATTTTGTTCAATTTTTGTCTTCTATAGTTATTTGTAAATAAAAAGTGAGGAAGGGGGAACATAACTCACTTTAGAATAAAAAGTCACTTCCTAGGTAGCACAACGTTGTGACTTAAAGGGGAGCCAAGGGGGGCCAAAGGGGGACACAGAAATGAAGCCCACACAGACACATGGAGGAACCGCACAGGAGGAAAATAACACGTGGCAAAAGGGGAATCACGCAGGAGGAGGTGAGCCTAGGCATTGTGAGAGGCAGAGGCTATAAAATAGAAAGAGCCCCCTCATTTTGGATCATTCAGTTATGTGCATTTTGAGCTAGTCGTTTCAACTTCTGAGCACGCTGGCTATTTAGCTAGTCTGCAGCACTGTTTAGTGCATCGAGTGTCTCCGTTCGGAGATCTCACCCTTAGCCCCGGGGGACTTCAAGTGCCTGCTCGGGCAAGGTATTTCCATCGGTATTTCAGCAGTAGTTTTATTGTCATTTCCGCAACAGTTTCATCAGCTTTTTGGAGGACTGCGCAGCACTTGGAGAGGGACGCAATTCTTTTTGGTTGCAGTGCTGGATTGGGGTTTGCAAGTGGATTTATGTTAGGAGATTGAGCAGGGATCCAACCCTTGTCTCATTGGAGGATCTTTGCAGGGTTTCTGGCAGTGTTTCAGGCAGAGTTTAGAGGGGTTTCCTTTAGTGGCAGCGCAGGGCATTGAGGAACTGCGCAGAACCCCAAGAGGGTGTATTTTGAGGGTCAACCATTCCAGGAAAGCTTTCTGGGTTTTCTAGGTTTCTTGAGTAGAGCCCGAATCCAGAGTTTCAGCATTTTCCGAGGAGGGGAGCAGCCCCAAATCATCATTTGTTTTCTAGCAGCAGCAGCATCCACGCAGATCGGCCATTCTTGTCATTCTGAGAGTATTTCTTCACTTGCCTTGTGCAAGTCGAGGTGCCATTTGTCTGATCACCTCTTGTACTCATTTTATTGCTCAGTATAATAAAATGTTTAGCATTTTCTCGCTGCATTTCTTGTGCATCTATTTATATTTCCGGTTACATTATTATATGCTATTCCACTGTTATTTTATCACTTCTGGGTTATCATATCATTTGCACATATTTGGTGAGAGTTTTTACTGGGGTTTGAGGAATATTCCGGGTTGGGGATATTACAGTGGTATCAGAGCATAGATTTGGCTCAACCTGTGGAGCTAGCAATCTATGACACCAGGGGAAAAACCCTACATTTGTTACAGAGGTAGGAGGTACAGAGACACTGGACGTAGATTGGAGAATACCTACCGAGAGGGAGATTGTGTTCCTGTGGTGGACGCAGAACAGGAGGAAACTGTGGTAGACGCAGGACAGAGAGAGCCAGTAGTGGACGCAGAGCAGATGGCAGACGAGGACGGGAAGAGATTTGCGGATATGCTCCTCAAATCACTGCAGGATCTGTCGAGGCAAATTGAGGTGATGGGGCAGAGATTCATGGCAGTAGAGGCCAGACAGCGTGAGAGCCCATGAGTTTTTCAAATTGGTGAGGGATCAGGTGCATCTCATCATTTGCCAAAGCAGCGTGATACTGCGCAGCAAGTGGCCTCGCATGCCCCTACACGCTCTACCATGCCCACGTTCTTAGGAGCAGACACGGGGGCCGGAGCCCAGCAGGAGGCAAAGCCCGGCCATATGGGCGATTATTTTGCAGAGTATCAGGCATATGGGCAGGAATTCAGGGATGCTCTTTCATTTAGAGACTTTGTTCAGCTCCAACGGGATAGTAGGCCCCACGATCATCACAGAGGGAACCGGCATTACCATGATGGTGACACCCACCGTGCAGCGAGTAGATTCCACTTGTCTACGTTTGATGGTTCATCAAACAGTTCGGTGAAGTCTTGGGTGGAAAAGCTGGACATTTATTACCAGCTCAACCAGATGTCGGAGGCGGAGGCCATCAAGGTGGCAACATTGCATTTGGATGGCAAGGCCCAAGATTGGTGGTTTCACGTGATGGTTACACTCGAGCACTCTACAGTGACGACATATGCGGAGTTTACCAGGAGATTGATAGAGCGATTTGATCGGAGGGGTCCAGAGCAGCATTTTGTTGAGCTGACGAGGCTCAAACAAACAGGGAGCCCAAAGACCTACATTACAGATTTCTTGAGGGTCTCCGTGATGGTGCCAGACCTCTCCACAGCACGGAGGGTCTATATGTATGTTGAGGGGTTAGCAAAGCCACTTCGGTGTCTAGTCCGATCCACTAGACTAGCTACACTCCAAAACGCTATCAGCAGGACCCGAGACTTACAGGATGTCTTACCCAGGACCCGGACACCTTACCCCCAAAGCAACCTTTTCAGTCTAAGGGGAAGGATGTGAGGATTCCACCTCCAAAGGGGAATCCAGGACGAGTGCAGATCAAGGACGATGTCAAGAGGGAGCTGAAGAAGAAGCAGTTGTGCTTCACATGTCAGGAGCCGTGGGCACCAGGGCATAGATGTGCTGCTGGTAAAGCACATTTTATTGAGGTTTTCTTCGAGAGCAGTGGAGAAGAGGATGACAAGGATGATGTGGAGGCAGGAGATAGCCATGCCTTACAGGGACCTTTGCCACCTCCACCGCCAGCAGCAGGTGGTGCAACTTTTGCACCTACCAGAGGGGCCCTTGCAACATTGCGAAGAGTTCCCAAGTATCTGACGCTACGCGTACAAGGGACAGTACGTGGCCAACAGGTATCAGTTTTGGTTGACAGTGGGGCAACCCACAACTTCATCAATGCACAGATGGTTGAGTGGAGAGGTATTCAAACAGAGAGCTTCGATGGGTTTTCAGTTTTGGTCCCAGGAGATCAGACCATGACGTGTGCTCGATATGTTCCAGAGTTTTCAGTGACAATGGGCACCTACACATTGACTGACCACTTTTTCGTGGTCAACATCCCGGACACCAACATGATACTGGGTGTTCAATGGCTTATCACTCTAGGGAAGGTCAAGACAGATTGGAAGACCCTAGAGATGGAGTGGAATGATGAGAAGACAGGGAGGCATGAGAAGATACGGGGACAGCGCACATATCCGCCTCAGACTGTGTCGACTCATCGGATGGAGGTAGTCTTCTGGAAGGGAGACATAGAGTGGGCAGTGGAACTGCGTGCATCAGAGGCAAGGACTACAGGGCAGACGGTACATCCAGAGATCCAATCCATCCTTGATCGGTATGCCATAGTGTTTGGAGAGATTCCACCAGGACGGCCACCGGATCGGGGGTTTGAGCACATTATCGAGCTTGAGCAAGGCATCCAAGCAGTGATCGCCACCCCCTATAGGCACCCCAAGGCCTATCAAGACGAGATTGAGCGGGCTATCCAGGAGTTGCTGGCTCTTGGGCACATTCGACCGAGCACAAGTCCTTTTGCTTCTTCTGTGGTGTTGGTGAAGAAGGACGGTACATTGAGGATGTGCATTAACTACAGAGCCCTAAACAAGAAGACCCTGAAGAACAGGCACCCCATACCCAAGATCGATGAGTTGATGGACGAGTTGAGGGGAGCACGATTCTTCTCAAAGGTTGATTTGAGATCTAGGTACCATCAAATTCGCATGAGGGAGCAGGACATTCCCAAGACCGCCTTCAGGTGTCACTGTGGGCACTTTGAGTTCTTGGTGATACCTTTTGGGCTAACCAACGCCCCCGCTACATTTCAGTCCTACATGAATCACATCTTCCGTAGTCACCTGAGGAAGTTTGTGTTGGTGTTCTTTGATGACATTCTCATTTACAGCAAGACTTGGGAGGAGCACCTCCAGCACATTGAGACGATATTGCATATCTTACAGGAGCAACAGTTCTATGCCAAACTCTCCAAGTGTGAGTTTGGGTTGACAGAGATGTTGTATCTGAGGCACATCATAGGAGTGGACAGAGTGAGAGTCCTCAGGGAGAAGATCAGGGCCATCAAAGAATGGCCGGAGCCGAGAAATGTGACAGAACTTCGAGGATTCATTGGCATTTGTACTTACTACCGGAAGTTCGTCAAAGGTTTCTCACAGCTTGTTGCACCCCTGACAAATTTGACAAGGAAGGAGGCATTCAGTTGGTCGGATATAGCGCAGCGAGCCTTTGACAGGCTCAAGGAGGTTATGAGCAGCTACCCAGTGCTTGCGTTACCAAATTTTAGGCAACGATTTGTCTTGGAGTGTGATGCGTCGAGAGAGGGGATCGGCGTAGTATTGATGCAGGGAGGTCACCCTATAGCCTTTGAGAGCCGGAAGCTCCTTCTGCACGAGAGGTTGTATTCTATATACGACAAGGAGATGCTAGCCATCATGCATGCATTGGCTAAGTATCGGCAATATTTGGTGGGTAACAGGTTTAGGGTGAGGACTGATCACAACAACCTCAAGTTCTTTTTGGAGTAGAAGCAACTACAGGAGAGGCAGCAGAAGTGGATCAATAAGATCCAAGCGTATGACTTTGACATTGAGTATGTCAAGGGTAAGAACAACATGGTCGCAGATGCCCTTTCATGTAGACCAACCACGTTGTCTCTTATGAGCTTGGACGCAGACTGGAGGGCTCGACTCCTAGTAGAGTACTCCAAGGATAGATTTGCATGTGAGGTTCTGGATGGGCAGGTGGCGGATGACAGGTATAGGGTGGTCGATGAGATCATCTACTACAGGGACTGGATCTTCTTGACTCAGGGATCTCAGCTCAAGAAGAAGATACTTCAGGCGTCACATGATTCACCATTGGCAGGTCATCAGGGGTTCACTAAAACCTATAGGGCCATTAGAGAAAGGTTCTCATGGAAGGGCCTCAAGGAGGACGTACTCCAGCATGTCCGGGAGTGCGATGTTTGCCAGAGGAACATGGGGGAGATGAACCATCCAGCAGGACTATTGCAACCTCTTCCCATTCCGGAGGGGAAATGGGAGTGTATTTCGATGGACTTCATCACAAGGTTGCCCATGGTACAGGGCAGAGACTGCATCTTTGTCGTCGTTGATCGACTAACAAAGTACTCACACTTTTTCGCCATATCCGTACACTACACAGCAGCATAGTTGGCCGAGCTGTTCTTCAGAGAGATTTTCAGGTTACATGGTCTTCCCAAGACCATCACTAGTGACAGGGACTAGCTGTTTCATGGGTGGATTTTGGCAGGAGCTTTTCTGGTTGGTGGGGACGGAGTTGACACCGAGTACCAGTTATCACCCACAGACGGACAGGTAGACATAGATAGTTAACAAGTGGCTGGAGGGCTACTTGCGTAACTATGTCAGTGGGTAGTAGCGAGCATGGCTGAAGTGGATGCATCTGGGGGAGTACTGCTACAACACTACACATCACATGTCCATTGGTATGTCACCATTTTATGCTTTGTATGAATATCATCCCTTATCTTTTGCTGACGTGATGTTTGGTGCTAGCAAGGCTCCGAGAGCCAAGATTTGGATCCAAGAGAGTCAGGATATTCTCTGAGCTCTCAAGGATAATATGGCTACAACGCAAAACCAACAAGAGCTGTATGTTGATAGGGGTTGGGTGGGGAGACAGTTTGAGGTAGGGGACTTGGTCTACCTACGATTACAACCATACCGACAGTCGTCACTGAAGCAGAAGTGGGCTGAGAAGCTCAAGCCTCGCTTTTATGGGCCATATAGGGTGATACGCAGGATTGGACAGGTTGCGTATGAGTTGGAGCTACCCCAAGGCAGCAAGATTCATAACGTATTTCATGTATCATGCCTGAAGAAGGCATTGGGGTAGCATGTGACAGTGGCAGATGAGCTACCACCCGCGGACGATGAGGGGCATTTGGTGTTGCAGCCAGAGGCTATTATTGATACCAGGGAGAGGCAGCTACGAAACATGACAATCCGGGAATTGTTGGTGAGGTGGAAGAATTTGCCGGATGAGGATGCCACTTGGGAGAGTGAGAAAATTTTGCAGCATCCATCACTTCAGTTGCTTGAGGACAAGCAACATTTTGCCGGGGGAGATTGTAATATTTCTAATTAGCCATGGCTAATTGGAATATTCGATTTTTGCTCAATTTTGCCTTCTATAGTTATTTGTAAATAAAAAGGTGAGGAAAAGGGGACATAACTGACTTTTAGAATAAAAGTCACTTCCTAGTAGCACAACGTTGTGACTTAAAGGGGAGCTAAGGGTGCCAAAGGACCACGTAGAGATGGCGCCCACGCAGACACTTGGAGGGACTGTGCAGATGGGGAAAGGAACACGTGGCAAGAGGAGATTACGTTGGAGGTGAGCCTTGGGATTGGGAGAGGCCAATGCTATAAAGGAGAGAGGAGCCTCCTCATTTTGGCATTCGAATATGAGCATTTGAGCTAGTCACTTTGACTTGGAGCATGCTGGCTGTTTAGCCTTGTCTGTAGCACTGTTTAGTGCACTGAGTGTCTCCGTTCAGAGATCTCATCCTTAGCCCTGGGGGACTTCGAGTGCCTACTCTGGCAAGGTAGTTTCATCAGTCTTTTTGCAGTAGTATTGATCGTTGGTATTGAGGAGGAGCTGAGCATTTGGGGACTGTGCAGTCTTGAGAGAGAGGGACGCAGTTTTTCTGGAGGTAGTTCCGGATTGGGGGTTTTGTGGAGGATTTGAGCTGGGAGATTGAGCAAGGGATCAGCCCTTGCATATTGGAGGATTTTGGCTGAGTTTCAGGCAGAGTTTTGGTGGGTTTTATTCAGTGGCAGCGCAGAGCCTTGAGGGATTTCGTGGGTCCTCAAGGGGGCGATTTTCGGGGGCTGGCCATTTTAGAAAAGCTTTCTGGGTTTCTTGAGTAGAGTCCAATTCCAGAGTTTCAGATTTTTCTGAGGAGGGGAACAACCCCAAATCCTCATTTGATTTCCAGCAGCAGCAGCGGCACGACAGTGCTCCAACAGCTTGGAGTTAGTTCAGAGAGAGACCATTCCTTTGCTATTCTGAGTGTATTTCTTCACTTGCTTTGTGCAAGTCGAGGTGCCATCTTTCTGATCACCTCCTGTACTCATTTTATTACTCAGTATAATAAAATGGCTTAGCATTTCTCTCTGCATTTCTTGAGTATCTGCTTATATTTCACGTTTATATTATTATATGTTGCACCATTGTTATTTCCATCACTTTGAGCTTCCCGGTTATTATATCATTTGTACGTATTTGGTTGGCGTTTACTGGGGTTTGGGGGAATATCTTTGAATTGGGATATTACAGATTGTGATGAGAAGGATAGTCAAGTTGGGTATATGAAAACTAAAGAAGAAAATACTTTTGATGAAGAATCACCACTCCTAAGTACCATTGATGTAGAGTATGAGAGAAATACATTTGAGGGTTTAGTGACAATTCAAATACAACAAATAAAAAAATCCTCTCCAGAGTCCCTAAAGGTTTTCAAAACATCAATTTCGCACTTTCAATAGAAGGTGACATTAATGTAAAAAAAAATGATATCTCCAACTTGCAATATTATAACATTGAACCACAGGAAATTGAACCTATGAAAAAAGCAGATGAAGAACAAAATAATGAAAAGGAAGTCGATGCAACAACCTCTCTTGTTGATTCAATCAGTACTTGCAAAAGAAAGGAAGTTACGCCTATGGATATACCCATATTGACTAGAACACTTGCAAATTCAAGAATTATGATAAGTAAAGTTGATGTGCAAGAAGCAAAGGCTGTAAAGGATGAGGTGGATGCCCAAAATCTGCTTTCTCATATGAAAGTCGTAGTAGATGCAATGGAAAAGAGAGATACTGATAATAATTATTCATTTCTAGTTGATGACTTCGACATTGAAGCGGAGAATCAGAGTGGAGAAAAGATATTGAATTTTGGGAGAATAATGAAGAAGTCTTTTCCCTTGTCTGCCATAAGAGGTGGAGTTACAAATTTCATGGCTTCTGGAAAGCTAAAGAAGGGTGGTCGTTGTTGCTATGTCTTTGGTTCTCCAGAGCATCTGACAAGGGACTGTCCAGATAATTCTGGCACTTATCTTTAGGATGGTATATTTCATGCATGTGGATGACTGTATCTTGGAAATATTCTTGCATATGGTCCAAATATATACGGGCATGGAGCGTCAATGCCCTTTCCTAGTATTTATGGGCTAGCTCCTCCAACTTTGCCATTTGAGACTTCAATAATGCCAGTTGCACCATATGCCATTCCTCCATATATCCCATCAATGTATTCAAGTGTGCCTATTCACTGTGGCTTCATGAAAATGGGTAGTGTCAGAGCTTCTCTAGTTTCTCCATCTGAAAGGCTTTTAAGTCGGGCATAATTTATGCAACTTTAGGATCATGAAAGGCGGTGCAAATTTATGCAAGAACAATAGGATAGTGAACGAATTCAAGAAAAGGCTAATTCAATGGAAGGTGACTCTCGAGTGCATTGTTTAGAATCTTAGAAGCATTGGTATGATTAACGGAAGATCTCGAGGACAAGCATCATAATCCTTATGGCACACATGAGCTTAATCAAGATTCTGTTAGAAATTATTCAGATAAAAGTTATCATCATAAAAGCAGATGTGGGAAGCATATGCGAAAGCATTCTCTGGAAAAATATGTTGATAGCAATGCATGTCAAGGGCAAGATATTGTTTCAAACGAGAGTAGTTCAGAAATGTTACTTGAGAAACTCGCGAAAGCAAAATACGCAGGAACTTCTGTATTTACCCTCAAAAGCAAATTCACTATCAATGGCATCCATGATATTTATGAATTCGGTTTGTGGTTCAATCGCCCTAATATTTTGAGGGTTGATATCAAGGGTTTTGAAGTTCGACTAACTCTGAAGTTCGATGGCAATGGAAATTCGTATGACAAGGAAATTTGTATGGTCTCTTGTCCTGGGCATTCACATGACACCTTTGTCTTGTGCAATCAAATTTGGACGGTGTTGTCGCACAGATTGTCACGACAATGCTCAGACTGGGGGCTGTCACCCTGATCCCCGATCTCTCCGTTTAAGCTGTCTCCTGAGGCTAAGGGGGGTAGATCCTATGGGATGAATGAAGACCAACTGTGGACCAATTGGGTTGGGAGACACAACAAGGCGAAACAAGCACTTGATTGATTTTATAAGTTAATGTGCTAGTGCCTTATGGAGTCAATGATTAGATGATTATTTATTAAGTCTTGCAGAAATATGAACCTTGTAAAACAATCATCTATCATCAAATAATCCATGCAATGTAAAATATTCAATAAATTCAAAATGCTTTAACGATGATCCAGCAATTAAATTTCTAAAGATTAAATACTTTAATTGACCATAAAATTTAAATGCTGACCAGTTACCACTTTCACAAAGCTAACTCCAAATAAACATTAAGCACATTTAACTATAGAGAAATGGAACATAGAGACACCAAAAATGAATTTTTCAATTTTTTGTTAAGCCTTTTCAAAATATTTTTTAATGATTCTAAGCTAAAAATTCAAAATAGAACAAAATTAAAATCCTAAAATTAAAATCTAATCTAAACTAAAATCTAATAAAAATAAAAAGGAGCTTTTTAAGCTTTTATGAAATTTTTTATTTTTTATTTGATTTTTTAAAAGTAAAGTAAAACTAGACTAAACTATAACAAAAATGATAAAAACAAAAACGGAAATTAAATCTAAATTCTAAAAATAAAACTCAGACCTAAATATAAATCAAATAAAATTCTAAACTAGATCTAAAATTTATTCCTAAAAGAAAGCTAAAAAATACTTTTTTATGCTTTCTTTTATTTTTTTAATGAGATTTTTGATATTTTTTAAATCAAAATTTAAAAAAAATTAAATCTAAATTTAGATCTAAATCTAAAACTAAAATTAAAACTAAGATTTAATAAGTCTAAACAAAAAAAGAATTGACATATATACAACAAAATGAAAACTTATAACAAAAATCTAAATCCTAACTATACAAAATGTAAATAAAATCTAAGCTATATCTGATCTAAAAAAAAAACCAAAATTAATTTTTTTATGAATTTTTTTAATATTTTTATTTATTAATTAATTAATTAATTTATTTTTAATTTATGAGCTCTTTTTTTTAAATATTTTCTAGATATAAAGTAATAATCAAGATCTAAACAAAAATAAAAAGTCAAAAATCTTAATATTCAAAAATAAATAAACAAAATATCTAAACTAAAATTTATTAAAGTGAAACTTAAAGTGAATAAGTAAATAGCACACCCTAGCCTAAAACTAAAACTAAAACTAAAACAGACGCATAAAAAATAGAAATAAACGACATACCTATGTTAACTTACCCATATGCATACAAAAAATCAAATTTTCTGCTGTTGTGTTTTGCAAGTCTGCGGATGAAGAATTACCAAACGGAATGGAAAGGACAGCGGCAGCGGAAGTCGACGTCGAGGAAAATGGAGCTCGATGGAGGAGAGTAGTGTGAGGGCGTTGGTATTCACTGGTAAACATGATAGAGAGGCAGCAGCTCGGTGAGAAAAGGAAACGTGTGTGGGCAAGGAATATCACTGCGTGGAATTTGAAGAGGAGCTCACGCGTTTTGCAGGCGTTGAGGATGAAGAAAACTGCGCAGGTTTGAAGAATGTTTGGCGACGACAGTTGAAGGGAGACTTGCATGCAGGGATTAGCAAGTCGACAAATTGTTGGAGTAGAGGGCTGCGACGTGAAGAGGAAATGAGAGGAGCTGACAATGGAAGGAAATCACGCAGAGAGAAGGCAGCGATGAGAGAATGGAAACTGCGTTTTAGGGTGAAGGAGAGGGCAGCGTTTGAGCGAGTTTAGATTTTGCTTGCAGCGTGATGAAGGATTGAAGGTTCGGGGTGCGATGAGAAGAGCAGTATAGTGGCAGCAAGGGAACGATTGAGGGTAGCACACATAGAAAGACACAGGTGCGGATGTGGCTATGAAACAATGCGTGAAAATGAACGTGGGCGGCTCAGGTTTGAGGGAGCTGCAATGACAACAATGGAGAGGGTTGATGAGGAAGTGAGGACGTGGAGCAATGTGCTGCATGAGAAAACCGCAAGGAAGAGGAGGATTGTGGAGAGATAAGTCGCGGCAGATGGAGTGGAGAGAAATGGTGGTGAAAACAGAGGAGAGAGCTGAGAGATGGCAGATGGTATGGCAGCGGCAAAAAACGGTGATCCCTTAAAAAAAATTTCAAAATTTTTTTGCATCAATAAAACCTCAGGCAGCAGTGAAAAATGAAAACGCAGTTTGCAAACCCGCAGTCCAGAAACCTGATCAAAATTTTAAATCTTTCCTGCTCCAAATTGCCTGATGGAAACCTTGAAAAATTCTCAAAGCCTGTACCTATAACCTGCAATGACAAAAACATAACACCAAGAAGTAAAATGTGAAAGAAACAAACCTAAAAACCTTAAAACGAGTTAAAAATTATAGTATTTACAGATTTTCTACTCTTAAGCAGCTAGATCTATCAATAATCACGGTAATATTATCAGAATTTAATTTTAATGTGAGATACTTCAGAAAACCCTTCATGCATTCATAAAAATTTCAAATGATAAGCCCAGGATCAAGAACTGGCTGGGCTCTTTCAGAAAACACAATCCGGGAGTTGGCTAGTTCAGCCGAGAACTTCCTCTAACGCTCGGTAATCTAAAAAGGGATTTCCTACATAGCTTAAAATCAAACATTAACATAGAGGGAGAAAACAATAGTGAAATTCAGATCAAATGGAGATACTTGCCATTATATTTCAGAATCTAAACTATCATTCAAACGCCAGAGATCAGACAAGATACCTGTGCTGAGATCAATCTTCATCAAGCTATTATCAATGGCTGAAAATAAAATTATGCAGAAAAATAAAACATCTTACAACATTTTCAAAAGAGTAACACCAGCAAGATTTTCAACCCCAAAGTATTTCTTTATTGCGCAAAATGACTACAAGAGAGCTTTCTTTAGCACCAGACTCTAAGATCCAACTTGATCTCAAATGACCCCTGACACCCTATTTAAATGAAAATTTCCCAACGGCTAGTTCGAGTGATTCATGTCAAAATGATCTCGACCGTCGATGAGGATCAAAATCCCTTTTAATCTCATCCGTCGAATTTTTAAATGCATTTTAATATATTAAAAAATGGAAATCTTGCATTTATTTTCTCAAAATTTTGACTTATATTATTTTTCAAAACTTTTATTTATAATTTATTTTTTTAAATTTTATTTTTTATTTTTAAATTATTTTTGAATTTTATAATTTATTATTATTATATATCTTTTATTTTTTATTGTTTTTTATTTGGATCCTCGAACTTAGCCTTTGGGAAAATCACTTAGGACCTAGGACTTGAGACTTATGAGAGGATTAAAATATTTTCTAACCCACAAGACACTTTACTTCATGACTTTTACAATTTTAGATCTTAAGGGGGAAAACCCATTTGACATAGACCCTCATAGACCACCCAGTTCTGCAACCAAATATAATCTAGCAGATCAACACACTAGGATTCCCCTAAGATTCTAATGACAAAATTCATTCCGGCTTTTGGGTTAGGCTGAAGGAAAACTTTGCTGATCATGGATCGGTGAGACAAAAAACCTTCTGGAACGTAGATTATCACTAGAAAATTAGGTCCACCTAGGCAATTTACATACATGACTCAGATCTGCTAAGATTATTTACAATTTATACATGCAGACTGGGTTTACAACATAACATGATCAGGTCAACGATGACTGTTGAATGGCACGGACATGTCGATCAAGCGCTATCCCTTTTGCGAAAAAGGGGGTGTACTGCTATGGGTAGTTGACACGTAGTGGTCAACAGACAACATCCTCTTCTGAGCATTTCAAATATCGCTACCACTATAATATTTGCGTCACTTTTTGTCTCGAGCCTCGACACATCAGAATTTGGTATAGTCTCAACACACTAGGTATGTTGTGACTAATCTCATGCAATGGTATATATATATAAGTGTTGGATCACAATATGCTATATATGTTTTTTCAATGAATCACAATATGGTTTCTCTTCGTCATTTACACCCAACGTCTCAGCATATATGCATGGCATCTCTGCGATGAAGTTGACAATAATTATATTGGCATACATACCATGTGATATATGGCATCGATTCATCCTTTTCCAGTACATGATCTTTTCCAAACCTAGACTATTTTGCTAATGGCAAAATCAAAGCGCAGTTTGCTGCAAAGGCTCAATGGCAATTAGGGGATTTCTGGGATTATTGAACACAAATGCCACATGAGTTATTTGTGATGAAGACTTGCCATGTAATCATTGAAAGAGACAAGCCGTTTGGCATACGTCCGATGAGTATTACTCAAGGAAATAAAAAAAAAAAACATAATTATAAATTAGGCAATTAACATAAATATTAATTATAAAGTACCTTTATAAATGTTATTAAAAGTTACTTTATAAACTTATAAAGTTACTTGTTAAAAATTAATTAATTAATTATATATAATAAATAAAATAAAATAAAAACTAATAGTAATAGTAATATATATATCCGATGGAAATGGATAAAATCTAATTTGGAGGCAATAATACCGATGACTTAATCATGCCGGGAAAGAAGTGGGCAAGGAAGAAATTATCACAGATTAAGTTTTGAGGACAAAGCTTCTTGAAGAGAGAGGCAATGTTACAAATATAAAATTATATAAATAAGATGAATATAAATAAATATAAATAATAAATAAACAAAATAATGATTATTGAAATAATCATTAGTTAAGTAAAAAGACAAGTCTAAAAGATATGCCCAATCATGAAAGGACACCTACCTGGGTATATAGGAGGGTCCTCATTGTAACATTTAATATCTCTTGTACATTTATATATAATAATAAAATATTACTTACAAACACATTTGTGTATTTTACATTTAAGTCAACAAGCTACAAGTTTTGTTGCTTCAGAGTCTGGCTTATAGATAATGGAGCTTCAACTCACATCACTGGGGTTAAAGAATATTTCTCTAGCTACAAAGAGGAGCAGATAGATTTCCAGATTACCATCTGAAACAAAACGAAATGTACTCCAGTAAGGAGAGGTACCATAGATTTTCAGGGGGAGTTAGGAGCAAGCACCAACGCTTCAGATGTATTGCATGTGCCAATATTGGGTATGAACCTGATTTCAGTATCCTAGTTATAGGATAAGGGGTATGATATTCACTTCGTGGGGAAGAAAGTGTATTTCAAACAACTGAGTTGGAAAAAGGTAAGACAAATTGGAGTTCGATGTAACAGGTTGCACCGATTACAGATCGATTCTCCAATGGCACTGATAGGCAGTAACAATAACAATGGGTAGGAGATGAATGAATTATGGCACAAGAGAATGGGACATCTACACCATGGAGCACTCAGGATGCTCAAAGAAACTGTAACAGGGGTTCTTGAACTTGGAACTGAACACAATGATGTGTGCAGGGGGTGCGTACTTGGGAAGTATGCTAAGGCAACATTTCCAAGAAGTGACAACAGAGTTGATGGTCTGTTAGGACTTATACACTCAGATATTTGTGGCCCAATGTCCACTAGAACTCTTAGCGATGTCGAATATTCGTCATCTTTATTGATGATCATTCCAGGAAAACCTGGATCTACTTCTTAAAGACCAAGGATGAGGTCTTCCATCGTTTTTGAGAGTTTAAAGCTCTCATGGAGAATGTGACAAGGAAGAAGATCAAGATGCTTCACTCAGATAATGGTAGAGAATATATTGATAAAGACTTCACAGATTTCTGTGCGAAGGAAGGCATCAAGAGAGAATGGACAACTCCTTATATTCCACGACAGAATGGTGTAGCGGAGTGGAAAAATAGAACCATTGTTGGAGCTTCAAAGGCTATGTTATATGACCAGGATCTACCGAAATTTCTGTGGGTAGAAGCATGTAACACAACAATTATATTTAGAATAGGACTCCTCATAGAGCATTGGGGAAGAAAATGCCAGAAAGAGTCTTCACAAAAAAGAAGCCAGAAGTCAGCCTCAAAATTTTGGCAGCATTGTTTATTTTCACATGCCAGATGATAAAGGACCAAACTGGATTAGACTGCAGAGAAGGGGTTTTTCGAGGGGTACAACGAAATCTCAAAGGCATTCAAAGTCTACATTCCCAGCAGTAGGAAGATAGTAGTAAGGTGAGACGTGAAGTTCATGGAGGATCAAGCTTTCAGGAGGTCTCGTGAGATGCTTGCAGGTGATCAGAATCAGTCAGCAGAAGCCCCTTTAGTCCAGCAGTAGGGGCAGCCATAGGGGGAGCTAGTGGGACAAGCAGGGGGATAGTCACAAGTGTCAAGTATTGTGACCAGTATCAGTGTTTCCTCAGGAGCAGGAAATCCAAGGAGTTCTCAGCACATGGGGCAACAGAGACAGGATGAGGAGGAGCTGGAAGAACATCTCACGACTAGTGGTCGAGCCAGTAGAGAGGTTCGTGTGAAAATTTGGAAGCCCCAAATTTCTACTGCAACAACTGATTAAGTTCCTTTTATTTGTTAATTACTGAACAAATTATTTACTGCTTCCTACAAAAAATATTGAAATTAATACATTGCAACCTTCACCAATTAAAATTTTATGCGGAAACAAGTAATTGAGCAAGAAAGAAATACACAACACATTACACAATTTTTTTTGGACAAATGTCTCCGGAAAAACCCAATGTGGGAAAACTGGTGCAACAAATGAGGGTTTGTATTATTAGGCAATAGTTTTTTGAATATGATCTTTGGATGCGTTGTTGGCTATCCAATACAGAGAATATGACTGACAAAAGATTAGTGAGAAATACCTCACACTATCACTGGCGACCTCAACTGATCCAGCCACAGAATGGCTTGTCCCTTGCTGGCTTTGTGCAGTCACTGCATAGGCCCAACGCCACAACTTCTAGGGACAATTTCACCCCTTCTGTTGATCGATTTGCCTCAGAGACTTCGACTTTGTTTTCTCGGTCTCACACCTCGGCTTCTGGCTTGACGGTCTCACACCCTGGCTTGACGGATCTCCTCAAGGCTTTGCGCTGCCTCTGCGTCAGCGTACACTGCCTAGCGTAGCTTCTGCGCTGCCTCTCCTAGATCTCTCTCTGCCTCCTTTGCTGAGTATTCTCGGATAAGGAGAATCTCCAACCCAAGCTATTCCTACCCCTCACTGTAAGAAATCACTTCGAACTTCTCTCTGGCAACTGTTGCACTGCTCTTCTTCAGAAATTCAATCTATGATCTCTCACTTAAATGTGTTTTCCAAATGCCCATCAAGCCTCCTTTTATAATCCTTCTGTTGAGTACCAACAACCCAGATTACATTCTAATCAATGGCTCAGATCATTTTGCCTTGATCTTCGTCTTCTTCTTGAAGTTTCATCCACAGTTAGACTAATACCCTTTAATTATTTTAATTTCCTAAGTTTAGACTTAGGCACCCATTAAAAATAATTAATTATTTTAATAAAATTGTCTTCTGGTAGAATTTCCCAAAATGATTTCTGGGTATTGTGGCATAAATGTGTCCAAGCCTCCTCGCAAATTTTGAGGCTTAAAGCACATTTGATGCTACCAGAAATCAACAGTTTGTCAGACATCAAGACATGCAGAGGAGTTTATTGGAACTCCTAGGACGAGCAAGAGACCACACAGACAACCTGATAGGTACCAAGCATTGGTAGTTCAAGTTGCAGAACCTTCCAGCTTTCAGGAGGCCGCACAACATCAGGTATGGATAGATGCCATGGTAGAAGAGTATAGCTCTATCATGACAAATGATGTTTGGGAGGTAGTGCCTAGGCCAAAAGGCAGATCAGTTGTAGGTTCGAGGTGGATTCGTAAGATCAAAAATGCAACAGACGGAAGTGTGGAAAAGTACAAGGCTAGGTTCGTGGCAAAGGGGTATGCACAAAAGGAAGGGATAGATTATGAGGAAACCTTCGCCCCAGTTTCCAGATACACTTCTATCCGGTCAGTCATATCTCTAGCAACTCAGATGGGATGGCAGATTCACCAGATGGATGTTAAGACAACCTTCTTGAACGACGTGATAGAGGAGAAAGTGTACATAGAACAACCACATGTCTTTGAGACTCAGGAAAGGCGCACGCATGTGTGCAAATTGAGGAAGCCTCTATATAGGTTCAAGCTGGCTCCCAGGGCATGGTATGGTAGAATTGACACCTACTTGCAGCAGATGGGGTTCGTCAAGAGTGACGCAGATCCCAACCTTTACTATTTGATGGTAGAGGATGAGCCCCTAATTCTAGTTTTGTATGTGGATGATCTATTCTTGACAGGATCATCAGGGCTCATAGAGTATTGCAAGAGGAACCTGGCAGCAGAATTTGACATGAAGTATTTAGGGTTGATGCACTATTTCCTAGGATTGGAGATGTGGCAGAAGGATGGGGAGATCTTCCTTGGACAAGGAAGATAAGCTACAAATATTCTGAAGGGGTTCAGAATGCAGGATTGCAGACCCATGTCTACACACATGATTACCAACTGGAAGAAGATAGATGCATCAAATGACAAGGATGTCGACCCCACCTTGTATAGACAACTCATTGGGTCTCTCATGTATTTGGTCAACACTAGGCTAGATATTTGCTTCATAGTCAATACCCTTAGTCAGCTCATGGTAGAACCGAAAAGGGTACATTGGGTAGCAACGAGGCATATTCTAAGGTACATTCGCGACACAGTCGAGTATGGGTTGAAATATACTCGAGAGGATGACACTAGACTTTGTGGGTGTACACAGATGCAGATTGGGCAGGTAGTTCAGTGGACAGGAAAAATGCCTCAGGGAACTGCTTCAGTGTTGGATCAAGGATGGTTTCTTGGTGTAGCAGGAAGCAAAAGTCAGTATCACTGAGCTTTGTAGAAGCAGAGTATATGGCAGCGAGCACAACTATGTGCAAAGCTATATGGCTTCAGAAGCTACTAGTAAGTTTGTTTAGGTAGAGGATGGAGGTGACCAATGTCTATTGTGATAATTACAGTTGCATAAAGCTCTCTGAGAATCCAGTGTTTCATGATAGGTCGAAGCACATCGATATTCGATGTCACTTCATCAGAGATTGTATACAACGAGGAGCAGTCCATCTATAGTATGTTCCAATGTTGTTAAAAGCGCGAGCGGGATTAAATCGGCGCGGGGAATGAAGCGGAAAATGGCGGAAAAATCGGGAAAAAAGCGGGAAAAAATCGTTTGGTACAAAAATATTCATTTTTTTCATTTTTTTTTTCAAATTTTCATTAAAAATCGCGCTGCCTCGCCAGCCCGAGCTTTTTTCCCAAAAAAGCGGCAAAATTTTTTTTAGACGCTTTTTCCCCATAAAAAGCGCGTTTAAAACGCCTATGGGAAAAACGCGCGCTTTTTTCAAAAAAGCGCGTTTAGAACGCGCTTTTCACAACACTGGTATGTTCCCACAGAAGAGCAGGTTGCAGATATACTCACAAAAGCTTTAGGGAGAGCTAAGTTCGTCTATTTTAGAGAACATATGGGTATGGTGGAGAACTCGTTTCAGTAGTAGGGATAGGCTATTTTGGATGTTTCAGATGTTGCAGCTGCAACAACAACATATGAGAGGGAGTTGTAGTGCAAATGCAGTGTTGGCAACAGTATGGCAGGGTCAACAACATCACAGATGCAACATATATCAGAGTTGCACAGTAGTTGGTGGGCAACAATAGCCAGACATCAGTAGTGTAACAAGAGATGATGCAGGGACAAAGTGTTGCTACAAGAAAAAACAACACTAGAACACATTCCTCGCTAAGAGGGAGTGTTAGTTTTTGTAGCATCGGATGTGTTCTAGCCACGAAATTTTGTGGAGAGGCTAGAATACATGAGATCTCCAAAACCCATAAATCGTTTATGGAAATTCTGCCTAGAAGTGTCTCAATTAGATTATTAATTGATTATTTAAATATTTCCTAAGTCTAAACTTAGGAAATATGGTTAAGTAATTAGTATTAATTTAGATAAGGCGTGAATCATCTAGAAACTCACATGGAACGACCTAGAAATGTTTCTAGCCATTGATTAAGTTTTAATCTTGGCTGTTGGTGCTCCAATAATGGATTATAAAAGAAAGTTGATGTGGTGATGAAGATCATCTAGTGCAAATACTCAGTTGCCCAGGCAGTTCGATTTTCTCAGTAGCAGCAACTCAATAGAGAAGATAGTGCTAGAGGGTGAGTAGCAGGTGGAAGAGGAGAGCAGTAGCATTCCAAGAGGAAGTTTTTCAGTTCCCAGAAGAGTCGAAGGAAGGAAGGCTGAAATCTTCAGTGGGCTAGCATAGGCACCGTGCAGAGGGTGACGCAGACATTTCAACACAGAGGCTGGGGAAGCTATTTTAGAGGCAGAAAATAACTATGGGGTGAGAGAAAATTGTCACAATATTTTTTGCCAGTATTTTCTTCAGATTAGATTACGAGTTGGGCATTTAAATTATTGTACTCAAAATTGTTGCTGAACATTAATAATAAAACTCTCATCTGCTGCACTGGTTTTCCCAAGTTGGGTTTTTTTGGGGACATTGGTCCAAAAATAACTGTCATTTTATGAGTGTGTGCTAGTATTTCTTCCAGCGTTTATTTATTCTATAGTTTTATTTGTGTAGGTTGCAATGTGATTGATTCAATATTTGCTGTAGCACAATAAATAAAATGTTAAAAAATAATTTAACAATTAGGAGAATTATTTCTAGTTGCTACAATAGGATTCGGGTCCCTGAATTTTCACAATAGGTACTCGCTTTTCATCCTCAGAGTACGCACTTTACCTTAGTACCCCCTTTTGGGTGAAAAATATTGATTTTTCCTCATGAAAATCAATTATTTATTAAAAAAGGTGAATAAATTAGCTCGCTATATTTTAGGAAACATGTTTTTAGTTGTTTCCAGTCTCACTGAGACTCACAATTAGTTAATAATTAGTAGGAGACAAGCTAGGGCGAGTTAAGTGATGGTTTTTTCACTTCTCTCCAGTCTTTCTAAGAGGTCGAGTTATGCCATGAGTTAAGTGATGAATTGGAGGACGAGTTGGGCCGAGTTGAGTTGGCTCATAAGTTAGGTCGAGTTAGAGTCAAGTTAGGCCGAGTTGAGAGGCCAAGCTGGAGACGAGTTAAATGGACATGTGATGAGTTCACTCCTTGAGATTCACACTTCTTTTGAGATTCATACTCCCTTGATGCATACACACCACTCTATGGACTCACACTCTTTCTTGGGATTCTCACTTCTCCTTAGGATTCACATTCCTCCTTGGGAACTCCTCCCTCTTTTCTATAAATCAAAGTTTCCTCCTCTATTGTGAATTAGTGGAGGAAAGTTTGAAAGATTCGGCAAAAACATGCTATTGTAACTGTTTATCATTTTGTTTTGGAATAAAAAGGCTTTGGAGGATACATGGTGCACTTGTTTTGTGTGGTTGCTTGACCCTCACGTGGGGTAATATTGTTTTATTGCATTGTTTTGAATCTCGTTATTATAGGCCTTTAAGGGGTATTGCTGCCCATAGGAGAAGATAATCAAACTTAGTTGTCTGTTTGTCCTCTTGTTGTCTTGCATTGTGGAATTGAAAATTACATGTTATTCTAGTTTTGATTGACATGTTTATTTCCAAATTTCACATGTAAGTTTTCACCTATTTTAATTACTTTCTTGGCAAGCTTCTGAGATGTTGCAGGTGCCTCAAGATTGAAGGATTGGATCCTCTTTGGATGGAGTATCCATTGTTCTTCAACACATAAGGAGCTACATTCCCACCGAACACCAAGCGTAGTCTCCATTGCTTGAAGATTCCAATCAAATTGTCTCCCTCTTTTCTTGCATACAAATTCTCATAAAATTCATTCCTTTATTTTATGAAATTTCATGGTCATATCTAGCAATTTAAAGTGCTACTTTGCTGCTGTCCTAGCAGCAATAAAAATCAGCATGGAAAGGTTGATATACTTTGGCCTTTCTTAGTTGTTTTAGAGTAGACATTTCAGCAATAAAAATCAGCATGGAAAGGTTGATATACTTTGGCCTTTCTTAGTTGTTTTAGAGTAGACATTTCCCTCTTTCCTTCAAAATTTTCACTTGGAATTTCTCTTCATTTTTCTACTAACATTGCAGGTGTTCCCAAAGTGTTTTGGGGCATCTTTCACCATTTTTGTTCACTCATTTTTTCTGGTTTGCGAACATACAAGGGGAAGAGTTGCCGAAATTTTGTCGATTTGGACATCTAAGGGACCTGAAAGAAGTCTATCATAATCCTCCTTGTAAAAGAAATTTAAAAAACCACTATTTCTCTTTAGTCATAAGGGATCTATCATAATAAAAACCATTGTAATTTTGAGAGAGCTAGGGGAGTCCCCTAGGCATCCCTTTCCCTCTACCCAATGGGGGTCTTTTGTGTTTTTGTCTCAATTTTCGTGGTGTGTTTTATTTGGATTAAAATCAATCTATGCACCACAAAATATCTTAGATTAGATTTATTTCATTTAGTAGATTAGATTTCTTTTCCGCATTAAGTAATGAACCTTTCCCACCGTGTCTTGTTATGCTCTCAACCATTGCAAGCGAAAGCTTGATTCTCGGCATGATTTAGAGAGGTCTTGTGTTGGTTGAGTAGTTTAATAGGGACGACGCCTCAACCATTTATCATAAGTTTGGATAAATGATTGTTGACTTGTGAAATCAGGGGAATGCCTTGATGTAAGCTTCTTCACGTTGGATCTTCAAGCAACCTTCTTGATCCCATTTGAAGGATAAAGATAAAAGAGGAAACAAACAATTAGAGTAGGTTTTACTTTTCCTACAATCACACGGATCACATATCCATCCTTCAATTGCACTCACTAATAATCTAGTTGAAGAATTTTACTTAATAAAGTCAACCAAGAGCACAATTCAAAACATTTTGTGACAACATCCTTTGGGCCATGATCACCATTTGCCCAGATTTAGTTTTCAAGCAAGAATTTAATTTTTTGGCATTGGTCTTACTGTCATTTCATATTATTTGCTCATGAATGTTTTACTTGTATGCTCATGAGTTGCATGTTGTTAATTTCATGCTTTTGGTAACCTAATAAAACTCCTAGAATAACTCATTTAACATTGCTAATAGCTTATCTTAGCCTTAGCTTATTTTCTTAGGGTTTACCCCCTTTGCTTCTCTAGGAGTTAGCCTAGACGGAGGAGTCGAGATTGAGTGACAATAATTCAATTCGAGACTTTTCCCCAAGGCCACACTTAGTGGATTACTTTTTTTTTTCCACGTAACCCAAGGTGTGGATTAGGCGGCAACAGGACTCAAGTGTACAACACGTATTAGAAGCCAAATAAAGAGTGCCTAGGGACTAGGGCATCTCGTTTCTAGGAAAGAACAAAAGTAGAAGCAAAAATACATGGAAAGATGAGCGTCAACCCTCAAACAAGCGATAAAGAGAACCTATGCAATAGAGGACAAAGGGAGCCAGTCATTTGATTGCTCTTTGATCATTGTCTTAGCTAGATGAACCAAGAACATTGAACATTATGAAATCACCAATAATGTGTTTGATTAAATCCTTTTGGAGAATGGTTTGGGCTAAAGGGTGCTTGTTGATTAGAAGTAGGCAGTGAGAGGATCTACCCAAAAGTACTCCTACTGGTTGAAAAGTAACTAGGTTTGGTCTTCATAATGACGTGTAATTGTGATTTTATGTAATTGATTGAAATAAAGAAAAATAAAATTATTATTATGCTTGTCTCATGGGTTTCATGAGCAAGGAATTTTATTTTTGCAATGGCTCCCATAGTGAGCCTTTAGGATTAAGTCATCTAGTCATAAAAGTCAAATTGAGTCTATGTCATGTATGAAGGACCCTTCTTGGGCATATTACACTTGTGCATGAGTCATTAGAAACGTAAAGTAGCCCTCCAAGACAAGCACAAGTCATCCCTCTTCAAGTTTGCTTCAAATGAATTTAATTATCTCCTCCTAACAGTTTTGTCGACTTACCTTCTTTAGGTCGACTGATTTTAGTGGCAAACCACTATAAATAGAGCCATCCAAATTTCAGTTAGAGACAAATTTTCGGACAAGAGTTTAAAGGGTCTGCAATTCAAACAAGATTACAGTGCAAAGATAAGAATACGATAAGGGTGCAATGCGAGGTAAGTACTGAAATAAAAGTGCGAGGTACAACAGAAGAAAGAGCTAAGAAAGGGTAGCCAAGAAAGTTTGTAATATGAAGCATAAAGCAATAATACAATGCGAGATAAGGTAGCAATGTAGTGCGAGGTGATGCAACAATACAGTGCGAGGTAAGGTAGCAGTACTGTAAGTCTTGCAGAGGCAACAGATCAGTGCAAAGGTAAGAAGGTAAGGGCAACAATACAGTCCTCTAAGGTCCTCAAGGAAGTAGAAGTAAAGAACAGTTCTGAAGCACTGAAGAGGAAACTGAATTCTAAAGGGTAGCCAAGAAAGAGGAAAAAAACAAGAAGAATCTTATTAAGAAGTTTTTGTGTGTTGGTCTTGGAAGGGCAAATAGGTCAAGGGTCTTGGTCTTGGTCTTGGTATTCGTCAGTTGGAATCTCTATAAGAAGAATTTGTGCGGGTTTTCCTCTCAAAGAGTTAGAAGTTTTAGCCTTAGATGACAACCTATATTTTGTGTCTCTTCTCTCTTTATGGTGTATGCATTGGTAGCTATTTGATGAAGCATAACACTAATAACCCAAGTAAAAGAAGATTCTAATCTAAAGAAGTAAAATCACTCACAAGCAGTTACTAATATAAGAGAAATCACCTAATATCATTGTCCTAGATTTCTCAACATGTTATTAGAGCTAAGGTAACTAAGTCAAGGAAGGGCATCTTATCAAGAGACACATAAGGATCAAATTTCAGGGAAGGCATCAAAGCAAAGATCATCTTGAAGTCAAAGGAAACATCATAACCCTAGATCAAAGAAGTCTACAAAGAAGTATTGGGACCATCATCAAGACAAGAAGGCCAAAATCCTACATCTACTCAAATTGAAGATATCTACAAATCAAGTTAAAGTGTTTTGAAGACTATTCATCCAAAGGAAGCTAGATCAAAAGGCAGTGTCATCAAAACTCTCTCTCGTTGAAACAAGTTCCTTACCATTAAAGACATCACCAAGAAGTCATCACTGATCTTCATCAACAAGACTTCACCATCAAAAGGGATCTCCTTCTCTGTGAGATCAAGGATCATTATTGAAGAAAACTATCTTCAACAAAGAGAAGTTTTCTATTCTCTCTATCATCATCAACATCAAGGAAGCAACAAGGAGCATCCTATCAAGCAAGTATATGACCTTATTTGAATTTGTCAAAATGTCTTTTTATAAGGAGAGCAACAAATTGGTTGGGGCTTCAAACTATCTTGCATGGAAGAAAAGGACAGATCTAAATCTCATTGAAAATGAGGTCATGAATCATGTCAAAGGATCTATCACAATACTAGGAGAGGAAGATGCTCAAACTCTTGCCAAGTATATGAAAGGGGAAGTTAGGGCTCAAAGGATTCTCATAGAATCCATCAAGGACCCCCTCATCCCATATGTATCTAAACTTGCAACTTCAAAGGAAGTCTATGACAAACTGGTAGAGTTGTATTCCGTAAGCACTGCTGGAGAAGTCATATCATTAAAGCAAGAACTCTACAAGCTGAAGATGTCTAAGGAAGATGGAATAGCCTCATACTCTATGAGGATATCTGAGATCTGAGATCAACTACAAGAATTGGGAGAAGTCATGTCTGATAGCGAAATGACTACAGTCGTATTAAATGCACTACCGAAGGAGTGGCGTAACTTTACTTCAAGTATTTATGGGAAGAAAGAAGCTACTCCATTCCAGGATCTATGGTCACTATGCAAGATTGAAGAATCTAGACTAAAGGCCAAATCTGATGTGGGAGAAGGTGAGAAAAATCAAGCTTATGCTACAATGACAAGAAGAAGGGGACAATTTGGAAAGTTTGGCCCATAGTTGCGGGGGAGCGCCACCCCCCCCCCCCCCCCCC
>APFE030764261.1:0-11253 GCA_000404065.3 Pinus taeda | reverse complement strand
AAAATCGCTCCCGGATTCGCTCCCAAACTGGGAGCTTCTGAAAATGGTCGCTCCCGCTCCCGCTTCCGCTCCCGCTTCCGCTCCCGCTTCCGCTCCCGCTCCCCGCTTCCGCTCCCGCTCCCAAGTAACATTGGAACTTTGGCCCTCATAAAAGTAAAAAAAACATGGCCAAAATCCAATGCTATGGGTGTTAAGAATATGGACACTACAAAAGAGACTGTCCTAAGCTCAGGGAGGACTATAACAAAAGAGGAAGAGAAGAAGCCCACATCATCAAGGAAGTGGAGGAATATGAAAATAAGGAATCCAAGGAGGAAGTAATAGATCTCCACTATTGAGATAGTTTTCCTCACCTAAGTTCTTTTCAAGTTCCTAAGTCTTATGTTGTAAGATATGGCTATAACATGATTCACTAAATGGGATGCATCAAGGCACCATAGAAGCATTGAAAGCAAGAGTTCAGGACATCATCGTAGAAAAGCATGAAAGATGGTTAGAATCTATGGAAGTCAATGATATAGCTCTTGGGAATCTCATTGGGAACATAAGTGGCAAGGTCATCTAGTACAAGGTTCATCATACATTTGTCAAAATGAAACATTCGCTGATAGGGATACTTCAGATCCTCAATATTCTCTGATGGAATCTTCATTGAAAGGTTCACTGATCATGAGGAAAAGCAAGTGTTTCATCAAGAATGCAGGAATGCATGGGTCACTTATTCATTAGATGAAATCAACATAAAATGTCCTCATATGAAGTATGAGGTGGCTTACTACAATTGAGGAACTCTGATTGGAAGCTCCTGGGAATGTAATGTGCGAAGAAAGGAAGGACGAGATCATGGAATATGCAACCATGGTAAAGGCAATAAACATCCGAAAGACCAAGAAGATTTGACTAGGATATATCCATGGAAGATATGAAGCCTCTAATGAAGTCCGAAAGGAAAAGTGACCATTGACAATATATATATCTTTGGGAGATTTGTCGATTTGTATGGAGGATGTTGATGCAAACTAGAATATGTCATGATAAAAGACCACCACAAAGGTAATGTTGATTTTAATGTTCATTCCTTTATCTTTATATCTCAATGGGTTTATGCAAGGCTGCTAAGGGAAGATCTATGGATGTCTTCCACCACCAATGCACATGCAGTAGGATGAAAGACCCTTAAGTAAACATGGCATGAAAAAGGCAGCATGGCATGAAGGAAGGCCATAGATGGACTAATGGATCACTTTCCGATGATGACATGGCTGACTCATGGATGAAAGTGATGGATAGTCAGTGCCCTATGTAGAAGTCCCAAACACGAAGACTCCTAAATAACGAAAAGAAGTTCATGACATCGTGAAGATGAGTTCTCCAAGTAGTTGGTTGTCCCATCATCTCCACCTGAGGAGCTGCTATAGGTCCCTAATGAAGAAGGAGCCTGGAGACAAGTTTCTTGCTTGGAAAAAACTTGGAAATTCCTAAGCCAAGAGGGAGCTTAGGTACATTTCTTCCATAGGAATGAGTACATTCCTATATTGGAATAGATATGTCCTCCCTAATTAAGAGAGAGAGATAGACACAACATTCTTATCTTCACTTGGGAAGACAAAATGGAGGATTGGGTAAACATCTGGCATCCGATGCTCTTTGAGGATGTATTAGGGCATCCAAGTTAAGAGTAGTTGTAGAGGACCAATATTCCTAGAGGATTGGGAATCCAAGATAAGCATAGTCTTGGTGGAACACACCCTGAGAACCCGGGTGGGGTATGTTCGGAGAGAGACAATGATGAGGGTGTCTATACATCATTGGTCTCACTAGCATTGTGCTTAGATCTTGTGGAGAGGTAGAGATGTTAGTTAAGGCCTTGCTATGTGACAATGCTGGTTGATATGATGCTATACAGATGGGTTACCAATCCGATTCTTCTTATGAGAAATTCTTCAGATTGAGAATGACCAAGTATCATTGTGAATACCTCCCTAGTTAAGAGGTAGTGATGAAAAGTAACTAGGTTCGTTCTTCATTAATGACGTGTAATTGTGTTGTTATGTAATTGGTGAAAATAAAGAAAAATAAAATTATTATTATGCTTGTCTCATGGGTTTCATGAGCAAGGAATTTTATTTTTGTAATGGCTCCTATTGTGAGCCTTTAGGATTAAGTCATCTAGTCATAAAAGTCAAATTGAGTCTATGTCATGTGTGAAGGATCCTTCTTGGGCATATTAGACTTGTGTATGAGTCATTAGAAATGTAAAGTAGCCCTTCAAGACAAGCACAAGTGATTCCTCTTCAAGTCGGCTTCAAATGAAATTAATTATCTCCTCCTAACTGTCATGTAGGCTTACCTTCTTTAGGTCTACTTATTTAAATGGAAAACCACTATAAATAGAGCCATCCAAATTTCAGTTAGAGAGATTTTTGGACACGAGTTTATGGGGTCTGCAATTCGGACAAGATTACAGTGCGAAGATAACATTGTAGTAATGGCGTAGTGCGAGGTACAACAGAAGAAAGAGCCGAGAAAGGTTAGCCAAGAAAATGTGTAAACTGAAGCATATGGCAGCAATGTAGTGCGAGATAAGGCAATAGTGTAGTGCGAGGTGAAGCAACAATATAATGCGAGGTAAGGTAGCAGTATAGTAAGTAGTGTAGGGGTAGCAAAGCAGTGCAAAGGTAAGAAGGTAAGGGCGACAATACAGTCCTCTAAGGTCCTCAAGGAAGCCAAATTAAGGAACAATTCTGAAGCAGTGAAGAGGAAACCGAATTTAAAGGGTAGCCAAGAAAGAGGAAAAAAACAAGAAGAATCTTATCAAGGAGTTTTTGTGTCTCGGTCTTGGAAGGGCAAATAGGTCAGGGGTCTTGGTCTTGGTATTTGTTAGTTGGAATCTCTATAAGAAGAATTTGTGCAGGTTTTCCTCTCAAAGACTGAGAGGTTTTAGCCCTGGCTGACAGCCTATATTTTGTGTCTCTTGTCTCTTTATGGTTTATGCATTGGTAGCTGTTTGATGAAGCAGAACACTAATAACCTAAGTAAAAGAAGATCCTAATCTAAAGAAGTAAAAGCGCTCACAAGTAGTTACTAATAGAAGAGAAATCACCTAATATCATTGCCCTAGATTTTAAGTTCCAAGTTCAGTGCCCATCTAGGAAGAGAAATTTTTTGGTGATCCGATCTTTCTTTCTTGTAGGGAATGAGTTGGACAATAGATGGGGCAAAAGCTCCCACTTGAACTAGCATGAGGAGTTAATGATAGGGTAGCTTGAGTGTTAAGGAAATGTTCGACTGATTTGCTGTAATGCAAGTTATGATATTTGGTATTTACATGGGGTTGATGCGCCCATTGGTTGGTGTGCGGAAATAAGGATGAAACAAGTTTGTTGGATTTTGAGGGTCCACACAGGGCATGCCACTTAAAGTCTATCACATGATGCAAGGGCAGGGGACATGGAAGACATTGAAGTACAAGCATTTGACATAGGACATGTTGAGCCTGGAAATAGGGCGTGCTATATATATAGAAGATATATTCAAAAAAATTATATACATTAAAAAAAATACAACTTACAAATACAAAAATAAAATATAGACATAAAGATTCATTTCTTTTAGAAAATAGAACATTTGCAAAACACTTTGAATCCCTTTAGATCTTGATTTTCAGCTACACAATGAGAGATCATAAGAGAATTTTCTGTATAGCTGAAAGTTAGAAAATGACAATAAAAAATGCTTCTTAGAGTCGAATAGGTAGGACACATCTGAGCCTATGTCAGACACATGTTTGAGCACACCACGTGTTTATCATGTAGGATAAGGACATGACACGCCTAAGGGTTATGCCCTATTACTTAATCAAGAAGACAATGTAAGTTGAAAAACAAATCTGCAATTACACAATTTTGGACAATTGAAAACTTCTTATGTGTATCTATATATATATATATATTGTAAAGAAGAGTACATGTATATACTCGAATCTTATCACAAGCTAGCATAATTATTCAAGCTCTCCAAAACCCTAGGTAGTGAAAGTTAAGAAATCCCTAGCCACCACCAAATATCTTTGAGAAGCAAGGATCAACACAAGCAAGTCCTCCTTTGCCTCAATACTGGTCTCCATAAGTGTAAGACAACTTCTCTTCTCCTCAACGTTTCTTCTTCTCCTCTATGGATTTGCCAAACCCTAGTCTTCTTTTCTTCCTGAAGGTGAAACCCTATCTATAATTTATGCAATACCCTCTATGCACTTCGAGGATATGGTATACTTCTTAAAACTGCCAAATTCAAACCAACACCAGAAATAAAGCTACAACGATCTTTAACCATTAGTTTCAAATTTAAAACATGCATGTAGCTTTATAATAATTTCAACCATGGATGGAAATTAAAAATCATGAGCACATAGTTATACAAACTAGAAATAGTACTATGTGGAACAAAGAGCGCAATAACCTTTCATTTCAACCAAGTATACTTATCCTTTTCAGAAAATAATCCACCAACAGTTGTAGAAGAGGGATGATCCACCCAATCGTAGACTCCATGTTGCTTCTATTCTCTTGCAATAGAGGCCACTGTCGAGCGAAGGCTATTAATGCCCAAGGGTGAACTCTTTCGATGGCTAGTTGTAATTTTTTCTCATTGCCCAATTCCCAATTTCATAGCTAATGTTTACTCCTACAATAGTCCCAACCCACAACCGTTTTTGCTCTTTAGCTTACACAACCCAAGAAACGAGATCCCCTCCTTTGATCAACACTCGCTTAGTCTATCCCACTACCCTCTAGGGCTCCAACAAAAGTTGGCTGGGAAATTCTTACTTCTTGAAGTCTAGGGATTATCAACTATAGCCAAATTCCTCAATAACAATGATTATCATTCCACGCAACGACATTTCTCTCCCAATTCATGGTTGTAGCCTTACTTAATTCGATTACAGTAAGCTCATGGCAATTTGCTTAGAGAGAATGCTACTAATTTCCCTATAGTAGAATGATAATTCACATAGTAATTAAAATTTAGATTCGTAGTTAATTCGAACTACACCTACAACATTCAAATTCTTGCCCCCCAAAACCTCCTAATTCACATGGCAGAAAGTTATAGCATAAGTTTGCATGGCATAAAGGGGCCATGCATCTCTATTGAGATCCCATGTATGTAACTAATCTAGAGCTTAGGATAAAATTAAACATGGATTAGAAAACACTAATTAAAGAAGGTTAAGGACTTAGGCTTTTCAATAAGATAAGGTTTTTTTTGTTTACCCCCTTGAGGTCCATAAATCCCCTTTTTTTCTCCTTGTGTGGAGTCATAGCCCCCCATACTTTGTCCTCATATGGAGCCTATGATGCATTTTTTTAGTATCATTCAATGTACAATCTTAGATATCAAGTTGTTTAGATTTTGGCCATTCATAATATACATACATAAGGGAATCAAAGAAGGAGTAATATACTAACCCTAGAATTTTCATGGAATTCTCCAAGAACTCTAGTGCTCCAAGATAGAGAGAGAAAATCCTAAATATGAGTACAAGGAGAAAGAGAGAGAGAGATTAGTTTGCTATAATCTTCACATCTTTAACATAATTTGATGAAAGATGAATAGACACGACACTTTTCTTCCTATATTTATATGGGGGATAAGGGAGGACAACAATGTAAAGTCAACCCAGTCCACTATAAATAGCCTGCTCTATACAAGAAGGCACACACATGTGATGCCTTGTTGTCTCAAAATCTAGGAGGCCTTGTGAGAGGCCTCGCAAGGCAAGAGCCAGACCAAGATGCAACAAAGAGGTGGATTGCCACTATGACCTCAACACTCCATCTTTTGCTCTTTAGTGTAATTTCACCACATGGGAGGCTTCCCATTTTTCACCTAAAAGATATTGTAAGTCAATTGGCTCAAGGTGATATATGTGAAAGGCTAATCAAGGTACTCCTTTAATGAACTAAGGCACATTTTTCTATGTAAAAGGAACAACATACCATAAATAAATCCTTAAAAGGATACTTGATACCTAGGGTTTCAAGATGTAGCTCAACTGAAGAGTATCTAGGCATGCAAGCATGAAGAAAATGTTTGATTAATGATAAAATCAACAAAAGGTGATGTAAAACCTTCATATAAGCTGTAAGTTGAAGCCTTCTATAAGATTAGGGTTTATTAGGGCACAAATTGTCTAGGATTGATGATGTTAGCCCTATTTAGGCATATTTTACCATGGAAAAAGCTAGATTTGAGTGTATGAAGTCAATCAAGGTAAAAATAGGCCTAAATAGCTCCAATGATTTCCTTCAAGAAACCCTATTTGAATTCAGCCCCTGCCCTAGTTTTACTAGCTTGCCTTAAAGGGATTAAGAAAAATAGAAAAATAAGATAAAAATCCAATGAATTTGATCACCACAATGATCCCCAATGCCTTTCTCTACTTGTGTGATGGATTCTTTTTGGGAAAACCCTAGTTTTTACTTGCAAACCCTAACTATCTTTTTATAAGGGGAGAAATTTGCTGAATGGTGTTGGCATTGATGCTAACATCTGTTCTAGAACACTCTTAATACCTCACTGGATTGCATCAGTTGGAAGCTTCAATGAATAAGAAGTCGCAGAAGATAGCTTTCTCTCACATTGTACACTGTGTTTGATGAAGTTTTTGGCTAAGGAAATTAGTGAAGTGGCATATAAGACTATCAGAAGATGTTTCTCCTCGTCATTCCAATTCCAACAGTATATGGCATGCCTCGTGGTTCATATCAGTTAGGAAGATATGCTCAGTCAAATATTGAAGCCCTCTTCTTGTGGTCAAAGTCCCTATAATCAGATGATGTGGTAGCTTATTAGTGGCTAGAAAATTGATCAAATCTTGAGGCTAAGAAGGAATTTCATTAAATGATTAAGTTAATTTATTTTGTGATTAAAACATTTTGTGGTTATATTGATTATGGGATTCAAAAATTAAAATTAAAATAGCTCTCTCCAAAGTCAAGTCGGCCTCAAAAGGGATTAAAATTTTTGGCTCCAAAATTATTAAATTTGAAATTCAGATTGTTTTGGAGGGTCAGCTTAAATGTTTTGATGGGCTTGTCGACTCCTAAAAAGCTCCACGGCAAGCATATATACATATATCTCGTCTGCCCTAAAATGTACATCATGGAATGCATATCTTTCTGAACTGTTACGACCTTGGAGCAGTCAAGTATATCTCATATAGAGTCGAAATTTGGGTTTGATTCCTTTTTTTGGGTGTTGGTGGTTCACAGGGTTTTTGTGTTTCTTCTGTGGATATTTGACCCCATGTGATAGGGAAACTATGGCTAACTAGGGAAAATTCTCGAAGCAATTTATGTTCACTCCCTGAAGACCATTCAAACTTATTAAAACAAGTTTTTATGGTATACTCGCACGGGCTTTGAGGTCTAATTTTGTCCTTCAACAAAGTGGATCTCTGTGGTGCGGCCTCTTTCTTTGTCTGATATTCAACCTACTTGAATGAGGCAATGATGTTTGTTCTAAAGGAGTATGAGGACTAAATTTGCTAAAGTAACTCTCATTGGTTGAAGGCAGATCTGTGAAGCATTTTGTTAGATTTTCTAAGGCCGATTTTTCTAGCAATATCTGCAACCCTTCTGTGGCATGTTTGTGACCTTTATGAGGATGATCTGAGGGTTTTTCAATTCATCTTTCTTGTTCGAGTTAACTAAGCTCTACATGCTTATCATTTAAGATCACATGGTTGAGACCCATTCAAGGGCTGGAGTAGTACGTCTTACGCCAACTTTTCTAAACCCATTCAGGACTATGCCAATGCATCTTGCAAACTAGATTTCGGAGCTGTTTTGAAACTTTTTTTTTGACAAGTAAATCATGGGCAAATTGTGGTGCATTTTTGATCTGTCGCTGTAATCCTTTTATGACTGTTTATTTGAGTTCAATTTCGAGTTTCTTGATACATGTGTTGTGGAGTTTCTGAAGCATTTTAATTACCGATACAAATCTGTGTAAACCTCTGATTGATGGTGTGGAAGGGCTGGAGAAATAAGGGAGATTGAGGAGGAATTTTGTAAGAGAGTTTGTAGGAATTTTGAGGGGAATTCCAGGAGCATTCAACAGCTAATTCCCAACAGTGCGTATAGGAAGGAGGACTGGAGAATTCACACTTTTTGTGGGTTTCCAGAAGAGCAAGAGTGGAGGCAAACCCTTTCAGGGTTTTGCTGATCTGAGTGAGAAAGTGCAACAATTGCAGTTTCAATTTTTTTTTAGCATTTTGGAGGCCAGAAATCCCATTTCTCATCCAGTTGCAACAATAGTAAAATTCTGGGCCAATGCAGATCATGGATTTAAGTCTAGTGAGCAATTGGGCAGCATGAATTTCACCTAGGTTTGGCTTTGCTTACTGTATCAAGCCCGGGTTCATATTGTACTCCATTTCCATTAATATTATAAAATGGCTCAACATTTTGGTGCAAATTTCTGGTGTAGCTGATAATTTTGTTGTGTGTTGATTTTTTGTTGCATGTTCATTATTTTGCTTCTATTATCACTTAATACTTCCACTGGGAATATTGCACTAGGACTTGCCTAAGACCTGACCATCGAGCGCCACTCTAGCTTTGGTGCATAGCTGAGGAGAAAAGCTCTTACCAATTATAAATGTTTAAAAACACAAATAATTGGCGGAGGAAAAAAAACTCCTTAGAGTGAAACTCTGGTAAAACTAATAGGCTTACCTAGATGTTTTACATGGCTTAATAAACAAACTAGAATAATATTTACATCAAGGCCCACAGGGTAGCAAAATTTAGATTGCATATGATTCTATGAAAACCAGAAGCTATAATGATGATGAAATTTGAATTTTTTTTTTTTTTGATTGCTTTGCATTGTACTCTGTTCAAGGGGTGGTTGACACAAGAGTGGTCAACATGGTCCATTTGAAATTTAAATGGATATAAGCTAGATTATTCTCTTTCAAGAATCTTGATTTCAATGCGGATCTGAAGCATGCACTCTTTTGCAACCCTCTGGTAGTGGTTCTGGGTTTTATGGTTTTATTTTGACTATGGTTTGGCAAGGGCTTTCGCTGGGCAATATACTTCCTAAGGTGAATCTACATTATATTAAAGGTCATTTTCTGTGGGCTAATCAAAGGTTATTTTGTGGCTCTTCGCACCTTTTCTGAGACCAACTATGGACAATACGTATTGCTAAGTCAACTAACAAAGCATTGTGATGTGTCTAGCTATGTGTATTTTGACAGAACAAAGGTTTGACAATCATTGAATTAATGACGTATGGTTAGTGTGCAATATGCTTGAAATCACGTTTGGCACTTGACTTGACCAATTAGAGTTTTTGGACGAGTGTGATTTAGTCTGTGTGCTTCTGTAGCCAGAGTTTGAAGCATTAAAACTATGGATCAAGTGCTTGTGCGATGAACACATTCGTGCTCTAGTTGAGATATCATAAGTTATGAGAAACAATGATGCACGTGGCTAGTGTGCATTCTGGCAAGTCATTTCACTACTCTACGTTGGGCAATCAAATGCTATGCCGTAGGCTGCACACAAATTGTTTGATTGAGCAATTAACACAGTGAAAAGTTCTAACCTAGAAGGGAGCTTTGTCAAAGATCTGCATAGTGAATTATCTTCCACATTCTATCATCTCATTTGGACCATCTTAACCCTACACAGTGAACAAAATATTGGCATATCTTTTGCTCGAAGGAAGAACAATACTTGTTTATAAGCTTTGTGGGTTTCGACTCATAGCTATAATGAAATCTCTGGTGGACAACCATGATTCTTATGGTGGTCGATTAGTTCTCAGTGCTCACAAGGACACATTTTTTCAATGATTGGTCACTATAGAAACCAATTGTGAAACATTGGTTTGACTTATGTAATAACATTGATCTAATCTGAGCGCATGGAATGACAGGGCTTTGCTATTGGATATGCAACACATGAAGTATGATTCAAAGCACATAATTTTTTTTAATTGAGTGCATTAATGACTGTATGCAAGGGAAAATACGTGGAGGTATGTCTCGTGGGAGATTTGTTGTAATGTTCCAATTGGAAAATTTACAACAATATTAAGCAAAATACACATGCATCATAGAAAAATTCAGACAACAATTAAACACCCATAAAATTGGACAAGAATTGCCCCAAGCTGAGCCATTTTATTATCAAAAGGAGAGTACAATGCATGGAATGTGTTCACCTGGGCTTGCCAAAGCAAGCCAGATAGTCCCAGGTGAGAAAAATGTTGCCCAAATGCAAGGGAAAGACTTCTCCTAAATGTACTGCGAGGACCCTGGAATTTCTACAACTGCTAGTTGGAAGAAACCCTTGTTTGAGCGTCCAAAGGTGCTTAGAAAATTTTGCCAAATTAATCTTGGTCTCTCCACCACAAACCCAGAAAAACCCAGGAAGGGGTTGGGAAAATTTTATCAACCACCCGGGACCCAAAATTTAAGCTAACTCCTCCTAATTGGCTGCCAAATAATTATGTTGCTTTGGGGCACCAAAACTCCTCCCAAATTCCTGCAAAATTAGGCGTAGATTACTTGACCCTTGACTGACAAAACCCATAAATGTTTTGGGCTAATTCCAACCTCACAGAATTACCCAAAATTGGTGTTGCGCCCTCCTCCACTGGTTATGCGTCCCCCCTGAAGAGTGATTGCTGATTTACCCTTGTTTCCTCTCTCCAAGTGGTTGGGAATATTCAAAAATGCTTCCTTGGAAATTTAGGCCCTATTTTCACACAGATTGTCACGACAACGCTCAGACCGGGGGTTGTCACCCTGATTTCCGATCTCTCCGTTTAAGCCTGTCCCCCGCGGCTAAGGGGGATAGACCCTATGGGACAATGGATGACCAACTGTGGACCAGTTGGGTTGGGTGACACGAGGGAAAACAAACACTTAATTGATTTTATTAAGTTAATAGACCAGTGCCTTAAGGAGCTAATGATTAAATGATTATTTATTGAATATTGCAGAAATATAAACCATGTAGAACAATCATTTATCATCAAATAACCCAAGCGATGTAAGATTTTCAACAAATGCACAACGCCTTTAAATGATCCAGCAATTAAACTTTAAGAAAAATTAATGCTTTAAATGATAATAAAATTTAAATGCCGACAAGCTACCACTTTCATATAGCCAACTTGTAAATAAACATTTTAAGTGCGTTTAGCTATAGAAAAATGGACTACAAAAAT
>APFE030764243.1:66769-94568 GCA_000404065.3 Pinus taeda | reverse complement strand
CAACAGTCACAACAATGTACTATAAATGTATATCTCCTGTTAATAAAAAATGAACTCACATGATTTATCTTTCCTATTGTTCTTGCTCCCATGTGTGTTTAACATATTAAATTAAAGATATAATGTATGTTTCATTCAATATACAGATAATGACTTTTGAATTCATTTAGTGATGTAATTTGTTCATAATGTCATGGTTTTTTTATTTTATGGTTGAAAAAATTTCAATTTCTTTTGTATCTAGCATGTTATGGTTGAGAACATGTTGAATTTATACTTAGGAAAGAAAAATGTTATTCTACCAAAAACATTAGTGTGTTTTTTTCCTCATAAACAATTTTGTTATCCACACTAAAAATTTGGTTTATTAGCATTTTTTTTTTTTAATTTTGAAGATTGACCCTAAAAAAAATCATCATTCCAGTATCATCACTTTTTCGTTTTTAAGTTGTATTTTGCACGAAAATTTCGTTTTCACTGCCATTTTTAAAACATGGTCAAAATTGTCCCTAAAAAAAACCATCGTTCCAGTATACACATTTTTCGTTTTTAGCACTGTTTTTAATGTTTTTTTGGCGTTTTTTGGCTAGAGTTCCCATTTTGAGTTTATAGTTCCCATTTCAAAGTTTACATTATTCCTTCGGGACCTGAAAAAAAAACTGTGTAATTTACTGTTCTAACCAGACTAGAGATTTATTTCGGTCCATTACAGTCTAATGTTATAAATTGTTAGTGTGAGTTTGAGGCAGTACTGTACAACGATATGCAATGTATTTACCATGTTATGCTTTTTTGGTATGGTTCGATCATTTTAGAAAGAATATGATTGTCAGTAAGGGTTCTTTGTACCCTATTTTCTCGTAAACCATATTAATGTTAAAATAATGGTTCTTTTGCTACTGTTTCTTGTTTGTACTCTAAAGTCGATTCTCGTATTATCCTTTCCTTTCCTGTTGGTTACAATTATTCTCAGATTACTTGAGGATGTTCTTTGAAATTATATTATCGCTCACAATAGTTTGTATGCCTGTTATTTTCTCGTTGGGTACTGTGTGTTACTCTTGCATTAATTTGAAGTATTTATTATGAAGGACATTCACTATATGAAGTATTTGTTATTTGTCTAGTTATGATTAATTGGCTTGTATAGCCATATTTATGTACTAGTTACCTAGAGGTTACCTCGAAAGGGCCTCCTTCGTTTCCTTGTCTATTTGAATATCTAAGTAGTTTCATATTTGCTTTCAAAGCATCTTCAGTAATAATAAAATTTAGCAAAATTCTATTTTAATTTATAACATTATTCCTTTAAACATTATGCACAGATAAGTAGTTGAGTTCATGATCCGTTTCTTATACAATGTCTTTAATGAAACAATATCTATAAATTGAGAACATAATTCCGTTTTCTATACATTGTTTAGATACATGCACATTTAATCAAACAATACCCTATTAAGTTGTGTTCAAGTACTTATATGTTTTCTTTTATTTAGACAACTTCCTTTTTTTGGAAGATCTCACCACCCAGTCATGAGTCTGGCAATGATGTCCAGCCTCTCCCCCGAGCTCTTCCCCTCTAGATAATGATAGCACAAATAGATTGAGTCACTCTGAACATCAAGACTATTGGTCCAGTTCTGAGTTTCACCCTTTTCGGGTTGTCTCCAAGACTTACACTAGTTTGTTTCACCCAATGCAAGAAGTTCCTGGGTTATTCGGCAACATCCTCCCTCATCCTTGATCCCCTCAAATTTCTCAATCAGTGCCATTTTCTTCCTTGATTCTCCAACACCCTTGTCTTCCTCGAATCCTCTTTTTTGAAAGAAAAGAATGTGTAACTATCCATAAGTGTCTCCAAAGGTTTTATTTAACTGATTTCTTTTCTTGAAATACATTTTATTTATGTGAAGCATTATTTATGGAAATTACTTTGGCTACCTCAACCATGAGTCTTCAAGGTTTCCGTTGGAACACACCATTGTAAAAGTAAAATAGTAAAATAGTAAAAATAACTCAACCATGTAGTTTGGGGGTGTTATAGTGACCTTCTAGGCTAATAATAATAATGAGGAGGATGATTAATTAATTTTATGATTTTTTTAATCTTAGCAATAGGTATTTTTATGATTTTTTTTTTTAACCTTAGCAACATGGAATGTTTCATGAGATAAATTCTTTTTATAATTATTAATAATAATAGTGATTCAAAAATAAATTATAATTTGTTAGTTTTATGATTTTTTTTAATCTTAGCAATATGTATCATGATGTAAGTGTCTTGCCTACCACGGATTTATGTTTGTGGATGTTTACCAACCATTTAATTTATGTGGTTGCCTTAGTATTTATGTGAGTTTCACATATTTTAGCTTTATATTGATTTTTTTAGGCACATAGGTGTGTCTATTTTGGAATAAGCTTCCATCATTTTAATTTAATTATAAAAAATATATTAGGTTGATGATAGAGATTTCACCTCCACAAAATATTTTAAATAAATTATTCTTTGTAGTATTCACAAATCAAAGGTTGAGATTTATTTGAAAAATAGTTATGCTCTTTTTGTCATTTTAATTATGGTTTTTCCTGTTGGTATTTGATTAAGCCATGGTACTTGCCAAACAAAAACCTTTCCTACAAGATTAAAATTCTTAATGTTAGGTGGGGTCAATCTCCATGATTAATAACTTTTTATATATATTTTTAATATATGTATGTTTAGCTATAAATAGATTCCTTAATAATAATAAAAAAATTATAATTTGATTAATTTTAGAATTTTATTCTTAAGATATTATAGTATAAAATAAGTTTTGATATTTCTTAGGATGGAATGCTTATTTAAAATTTACCTTACCATTTAATTTTATATAATAAAAATTAAGATTATTTTATAAAATGTTATATATTAATATTTATATATTTAATTGATTTTTAGATTACTAAAAATATTAATATTATATATTTTAATTTTGGATTTTAATTAAAAAACATATTTATATTATTTCTTTTAATTATAATTTATATATTTAAACTTTATTTTAATGAAAAAAAATAGTTTATTTTATTTTTTATAAAATAAATGATATCTATAAAGTACAAACAATAAATTATCTTAAATATAATATAATTTTAATAAATTTTATACTCAATTTTAATAAAAATATGTCTATGATTGAAAAACAAACTTCAAGAAAGCAAAAAAAACTTTTCATGATCAATTTCTACTTTGTTTCATGATTTAATGTAACAACGAGGATCTTTTTATCCTTTTTCTAAAGAAATTGAATAGATAAATAGCTTGCTATATAATTAAATTTAATAGAAAATTTTAATGTTTAAGGAAAAAATAATTTTAACATATATTATTAATAATTTTGTTTTTAAGTTCATAAAATCATGATGCTTAGTGTATTAGTGATTTATTCCTTTTAAGTATGTTTATTGATAGGTGATTTTAATTTGCTTAGTGGGAAATTAAATATTTTTGACCATCTACCTATAGAATAATTTGTCAAAAAATTCAGAAGTATTAACAACTAAAGCATAATTAAAGTATCTACCACATTATAAAAAACAAAAAACTCTCAACAAACATTTCAAAAGCTAAGAATCAGAGAAGATGAAAAACATCAGATCCTTGGCACTGGATCTTGAAGGAGTTGATGTAGCAATAATGCATGGAATGTGGCACTTAATATGAGCCAATCAAGCGACCATTCTCTTGAGATAGACCCGTTGATTTCTTTGGACACACTTGACATCCTCAGACTTGTAAATACATTATATATTTCTTCCTACTTCCCAGTAAGGACGCTACCCAACAAGATTTTCATTTGTCAATACAATGAAGTGCATTAAAATACTTCCTTTTCCTTCCCTTGGCATGAGCAAGGTCAGGAACGCACTACCCAATTTCGTCCATTATCTTTGAATCTGAGAAGGCCCGCATATCTCTAGTTTTCATGGTTTCCAATAGCTGAATTTCATTACGAGTTTCTGGGGGATGGTCAAATGGAAGGTCTCAACAACCTCCTGGGCCTGATGTTGGGCTTGGTTTTGGCCTTGTTGGCCATGACCTCCCCCCCCCCGTGCCTACTTCTCAAATGTCGATGTTGCATGTTGTCACCCAAACACATCCTTCTAATGTCAATGCAGAACTGGCCAGAAGTAGGAAATTGAAAGTAGAGGTAAGGCAACACTACAGTGGTCGACCAAGCTAGGGTAATGTAACCCAAAAGGTGCTAGACCCAACTCCAAAGAGGGAAAAAATAGTCATAAAAAATAAAACAACACTGGTGCATGCAAGACCTGGAAATAGTGAATGGATAACACTTGCAGCGTAGGGATATAGTCCCACTACCACAACTACGCCAACGAGATAGCAACCAAGCGCATACAAGAAACCAACACTAAAAGAAAACACCTATATCCAAGCATAATATGAGCAATTGAATTATAAATACACGAAAGCTTCAAAATTACCCAAGATGTCATAGCCTAGGTGCATCGAGGGAAGTTTGTTGGTGAGGGTCCTTCCATACCAATTCCCTTTAAAGCAATCAAAATGTGGTGGTCTACAACTAGAAGATGGTATGGATACCTAACAAACTTCCTTAGCCTTGAGCTGCATAGAACTAACTCCCATTTTTCCTTTACACAACTTCTAAATAGTTTCACTATGATAACCTTTCCCTTCAGAGTCGCTTTTAGGGATGCCAAATGATTCTATTCCCATATTATTTTTAAATAGTTGCCTCTAGCTAACTCAAAGTTCACTCAAAAGGAAGGCTAGGCCTCATTTCCAGTGGCTTCAAGATTTTCCTTTGAAAATGGCTCTTAGATGGATCTGTCGCCCCCATTCGTCCTTTGATTTCTGCATGACATGTTTCATTGAATGTTGTTTACTCGCATGCTTCTACACACAAAAGTGTGGCCACACCACCCACTTCATTTAATGAAATCCCCCCGGCAAGGTGGTTGGCATAACCCCCAATTCCATCAATTGCCTTGATACGCACCCCAATCAGGAATATTAATAAGTTATTTTAAATAATCTGATTTCATTGAATAATGAGAATATTTTTTTTAAAGGGTAAATTGTATCTCCTTCAAAACTGGGGATTACATGATAAAGTGAAAAGTCAAGTTAATCTCTCACTAGGGAGATCAGACCAAATACAAAAATTGACTCTTTGTAGGGATGTGAGAGTTAACAGAGTACTTGGAGATACAAAATTGAACATACAAAAGTTGAGAATATGGCCTAAGCAAGAATGTAGAAAACCAACAATTACAAAGGGTTTGAGTATGTGACAATGACTTGGATGGGCTCTTTGTTATCTTCGAAGGCACCGAGATGTTTTTCAATACTCTCCATCCTTCAATATAAGTCCTTCATATGTTGATGCATATGCTCAAGGGAAAAGGGAACATTCACTCGGTGGTTATGCCAGTTCAGGAGAGTGTGCCCCAGTAGAAATTTCATGTGTCAATAAAGATAAACTATGTGCATATACTGATTAAAGCGACCTCTCGTATGCTCTATGTCCAAAATCCAATCTACCCACTCAATGAGTACCTCTGTATCTAAGAGGGGAATTCTATGAGTGGAAGCTTCTCCATCAACATGGGTGATCTCTTCTTGAATGGGTCCCGACATGAGGTCACAAAAACAAGAGGCAACATCCTCCTGTCAATGTTGCATGATGATTATGAAAGCGAGAGGTGGCACCCCTATGAACTCGTGCCTGCTAACGAGGCATGGAGGAAAAAGTTAGAGAATAGGTAAGGCTTGATTAAAGAACATAACAGAAATAAGGATTCAAAGAATTGCAATGAACGCCAAGTAAGTCGAACACCAGATAGAGAATCACCACAACAAAAGGGACCTCCAATGAGATATACAGGTTGTGTCAGCGCAAAGGGAGGGGGAAGATAAAAGGCATACCCAAACAAGAAATATACTAGAATAACCTAAGGCGGGACCATGCATTGAGCTACTTTAAAATACAACGCACGTAATAAGATGGAGCGTGATGAGGGAAGAAGGAGAGGATGCATAGCTGAGAAGCATGGGTGCCAAGGGATAAGAGAGAGGGGAGGGGACCAAACATAAAGACGAAGCCAAAAGAAAACTAAGGGGGAGTCACCCGATGGAAACAACCAAGAAGAAGGGGGGAAGAAATGAAAAGAGGAAAGCTCAAGCACCACAGTAAAAGACAAGTTAACCAACTTGTAGAAGAACAAAGAATGCAAACTGATAGTAATTCCACTTAGATTACCAAGATTACTAGTTCTAATGCATTGCCATCGAGAAGAGAGTGAAACAACTCCCTTGAATTGAGGAATCATTATTAGAAAGTAGATTTTTGATAGTAGAACTCCCATTAGGGCATCAATGTAGATAACACCATGCTAAGTCTATCTTAGTCCTTGTAGGCTCCAAACTTGTGTGCCCCTACTTTTACTTGCCTCATCAACAAACTTGAAATGCGGATGTGGGCTTAGAGCCATTGATGAAGTCCTTTTCTGCATTAGAACCACATGAGTGGGAATTTGACTAACATACAAACATAATGGTAACTGACTTGTTTCTGAATTCATCACAACCATGACGTGGTTGGCTAGATTGAAGGCCCGCATGTCAAATCTCAGAGCCATAACTTATTTAAAAACATTTCTTGATCCTTTGACCAAGTGAAAAGACAACAACCCACCCCTTCTATCTCGAACATCACCCATCCACCCCTTCTATCTCGAACATCACCCATCCTGAAAATAATAATTTGTTTTAGTTAAATTTATTTAATAATAATTATTTTCTTCATTACTCAACTATTATAATAAATTTTATTGGCTTAAATATAAATAAATCCTTAAACTCACACTTTAATTGATTTCGTTAGATATTCAATATTACATTCACTTGATAAAAAAATACTTAGAATACCATATTTTAAAAGGGACAAAATATTAACCCTTTTTCATTTTTCGTGGTTGGAACGAGATTTTTTGAAAATAAAATAATTTGCTTTATAAAATGTTCTGTTGAGATGAGTGTTGTAGTGGCCAGATTTTTTGACACGTTTATTTATTTATTTACGGTCTTTATTTAGATCGACACGGCTCCCAACAGCAGGGTCTCAAGGATAACGGCTAGTGGTTATGATCGAATTTGAAAATGACATGTATGTTTTGACCTATGAAAAGATGATTTATATATTTAAATTAAATACATGTACCATAAAATTATTATTAAAAATGATATCTGTATTTAAATTAAGATAGGTATAGTATAACAACCTTTGACTTAACTCAAACGAAGGAGTTTAAAATGTAGATAAATGTAGTGTGGCAACCTTTGATTAAACTCAACTCAAGTGAAGGAGGTGAGTAATCCCCACGGGACTCAACTAAGGAAGTAGAGAAGTAAAGCAATCCTACGGTCCACCAACTTAACAAACATGGCCAATAAAAAAGATAGAGAAGAACAAATAAAGCGCCAATAAAATATATTCCTTGCATGTTCTACCACCGCCCTATCGACATTCTTGTGATCATGTGCTACGGCAGCAGGTCACGAGTTCAATCCTCGCGACGTCGCATCACGTTCTCGCCAGACCCACGTCATTCATGACCTTGATTCACCGTATGCCGGAGCCGGTCTTATGACCACCAGTTAAAACGCCGGCGCCCATCTTATGACCATCAGGTAAAACCGCGGGCAACGGAGCCTGCGTCGGAATCGGCAATTGTGTTTGGCTTTGTTGTAATTTAGTGAAATTTGGTGATAAAATATTGTAATTGATGACGGAATTTGTAAAATGGTTGAATATATATATACAATCACCGTATAAATATTTTAGATTTCTGAATCGTCACATATTTTTTTAGATCGTGGACAACAATCAATTAACGTGGTTTATCTCATTGTCTTGAAGATGGCTCGAAAGTGTTAGGTAATCTAAATAAATATTAATCGGTTCGAAATATGTTAGTGATTTAAAAGATTTATGTGATGATTCTGAAAACAATTTCTGAATAATTTTATTTATAAAAATCTTAATTCAAAAATTATATATATATTTTTCTCGATTTGATAATAAAAAAGATTATAATTTTTTTTTTCACAGGGTCCGAAAACTTATCATACTTTAGTTGTCAAACTAGCAATGAGGACAACTATCTCTAGCTGCTATGGGCGAATGCACGCTGACTCATCATTGTTATTCAAGGAAAACCACACCACCTGGAATAACTCGCTATAACCCGATGGTGGTCCGTAAGACTCCTAGTAGATGCCTATGGGTTTTGGGCTGTTAACGTATTTCCTAGTAGATCCATCTGGGTCTTGGGCTGCTGACTCATCACTGTTATTCAAGGAAAACTACGCCACCTAGAATAACCCGCTATAACCCGATGGTGGTCCGTAAGGGGCAAGGTTTCACTCCTAGTCGATGTCTCTGGGTCTTGGGCTGTTAACTTGTTTCCTAGTAGATGTCTCTGGGTCTTGGGCTGTTAACATGTTTCCTAATAGATGCCTCTGGGTCTTGGGTTGTTACCATGTTTCCTATTAGATGCCTCTGGGTTTTGGGATGTTAACCTATTTCCCTATGTCTGCAAAAGACGAACTCTTAACCAAATAGAAAGAGTTTCAAGACATACTCTAGGCCCAGCCACTTATTAACTGTTTAATTTGATTTAAAAATTATTTATTAAACTTAATTTAAATATAAATAAAAAATGGTGACCTTTGGATGATATATTTTGTTGTCTATCCTTTTTTTTTCTCGTAAAATTAGTATATAATTATGTTAGAATAAAAACATTGATATATATATATATATGTTTGTGTTATTGTTGGTTTATCTTTGAGACAAAATTTTCCTAATTATTTATATTTGAGAGTTTTATAATAATAAAAATTAAATAGAGTATTGCATAGAAAATAAGAGATAAACTAAATAATATAAAAATATTATTAAAAATTAAAATGTCACTGCACATAAGTGCTTTACCTATCTTCATTTTGTATGGGTGCCTTTGGAGCTCAGTGGTTGTGGGGTTGGGGCTCTCGAAGTTTTGAGTTTGGTGAAGAATCAAATCTTGGTGTTTGAGGTAGCTCTTGTGATGATTTGAATTTGCTCTTCCAGGATAGTAGTTGGATCTTTGCTTCTCCACCATTTAGCGAGGGTTTATAAATTGATATATTGCAACTCCATTTTCCTTTGGGTATCTTCTCCCATTTCCTCATCCTCTTGGTTGACCTTGCTTGTCATTATTTCCTTTGTGTTTTCCATTTGGTGTTGAGTTGCAACTCATTTTCTGTCATTTTCAACCTCTTCTCTTTACTTGCTATTTCGTCATATGTTACTTGTTGAAGGACAATGTACCTATTTTTATTGTTGTCCACTGTCAAGGTGGAGTTCCCTTTTGTTTTCAACCTCTTCTCTCCACTTGCTATTTCGTCATATGTTAGTTGTTGAAGGACAATGTACCTATTTTTGTTGTTGTCAATTGTCAAGGTGGAGTTCCAAGAGCCCTTTTGGCTATTTTCCGTCTCTTAGTTATTTGGGAAATCAATTTTGAACCAAAGTTTGATTTTCCTCCGTTGCTTGCTAAACTTGGTTGATAGGGAAATGACATTTGGGACAACTAAATGAGATTTGCTTGTAATCTATTCGATACTCTCATAGTTCATCTTCACTACTCAGCCAATGGGGGTTGGTTGGAAGGAGTTTGGATATGTCTAGGTAAGCACAGAGGCACATATAAGAAGTGTAACGCCATTGCTCAGTGGTGTTCGAAATCATGACAAAATGCCCAATAGCGTTGCCAATACTCTCTAGGATTTTTGGACCCCAAAATTCTTAGGGAAGAGAATAAAGACCAATCCAAGTAGCGGCTAAAGAGAAATCATCTTTATCCGAATTGAATCTTTGAACCCAAGGCTTCATGAAGAGGCCAACAAAATTCATGAAATAAGCCCCGCTTGGAATATTCAATTTATGCCTTCTTGTTGAATATGGCTCTGAATTTTTTTGAAGTCTAAGAGATGGTCAAATTCTTCCAAATCCAGTGGAGTAGAGTTTGTTGCATAGATCACATACACACAAATTTGTAGATAACAACCTTCTCTGGCATATATTCAACTTTTGCACATTTTTTCCTTTCTAGGATTTCCGGCAAAGGCTTTTTTGAGCAGTAGTCTATAAGGCGACTTTTTGAAAGCTTTTCCGGCGGATTTTTCCGGTCAAAATCCGGCCGCAATTTATTGGAATCCCAAGTTTGATAGCTAGTTTCTGCACAATCAATGGCTCCCAAGGGTTTTTCAGGGTGCTGAATCCAAATATGCAGTTAAAAAACCATTTTAACTGCTAAAAATCAAGATTTAACCTCATTTCTTCCGCCGGATTCCGTCACCGGAATCTCCAAAAAGTCGCATTATAGACAACTCCCTTTTTTGATACTATGGAAGGCAAGATCCGTTTTCCTTTTAGATTATTCACTATTCGAATCGTGACCGTTATGGTTGCTTTAGTGTTTCGTGAAGGGATTGAAGCATTTGTCCTCGAAGTTGGAGGGCCATTAAAGATAGTGGGATTGCTGGATGTACGGTTGGGCGTTTTGGTTCATCCTTCTTGCGAGTATATTTCTGAAAAAAGGGGCTACCTCCTCCCCTATAGGGTGCCATTAAAGATCAATCACAAAACCCCTAAAAACAATAACCGCTACCATTATCTAATTTATTTAAATTATATTTGAATATTAAAATAAATTTAATAATAAATTATATTTTTAAATATTAAAATAAATTTAATATTTTAAAAAATTCTCATAAAAGTGAAAATGTAATTTTCCTAAAAAAGAAATTAACCAAAAATTTTCGAAAACACGGAAGAGAATATCTTCCGTCCTGAAATCCTTGTCAATACCACCAAATCATCATTATCGACTCCCGTCCTAATCCAATCCTTTCAAACCAAAATATTAACTGCAGTCCAATCCTTTCAAACCAAAATATTAACTGCAGGCCTTTTAGAAGTGGAAAAACTTATCAAATTTATAGAATCAAATTAACAGTGAGAATAGTTATGCTAATGGCAATTGTTGACAGATATATTATTATTATCAAGGAAAACCACGTCACCTGAGAAGTTAGTCTCCAATGAAACAGGTTCTCACTCCTTCCAGATACCTCTATTAACCTATTTCTTACGACTGAGGAATACTAACTCTTAACCAAACAAAAACAGTTCTAAATCCAACTCTTAACCCCATATATTCCATGTCAAAATTTGCAAAATTACAGAATATTCCCAATAATACGCTGTTTACTGTACGATTAGAATATTCCGTGGAGGGCAGAAGTCGACCGAGGGAAACCGGTTTAACCCGTCGACTGGACGTCAGGCTTTCACGTGAAGATGTCAAACTTTAATGGGAGGATCCTGAAACCGCTATGACTAGCGGTTGTTTTTTTGACGGCGGTTTATGGTTTGCTTTATTTTCAGTGGCACTTTGTACTCTCTCGTCATTCTATGTGGGTGGCGATGGCGATGAATAGCGACGGGCGTTTCGTTTTTGGTAAGGGATAACACACAGTGGGAAGCGGGTATTAATCCGAAATGGAGCCTGAGAGCTGTTTTTCCTGTAACTCCAATGAGAAGAACAAAACCTTCGTTCTTTGTGGAGAAGAAACTGCAATGACGATGGGGGACTAATTGAACGAAGAGCTTTTCATATGTGGGTGTCTCTTTTCTTTTGCTTTTTAATGTTGTTTCAGATCCAGAACAGATTTTTCTGATTATTTTATGGTGGAAAATAGAGTTTGGGTTTGAAAATAGTGTAGGTTGGTGGATCTGAATTTGATTAATGATTCAGTTTGGCTTCTAAATGGTGAAGGATGGAGCTCTGTGCATGAAAATGGAGCAACAGTGTTTTTAGCTGGGGAACTGAGTTTTAAAAATGGTTTTTGAGAGTTGCAATGGGGTGAGACTTTTTTTTTTTGGGGATAGAACTGGGATTGATTAAACCAGGTATTCACTTAGTCGGCTGGAAGGGATTGTATGTATTGGATAGTGAACTGATGGGTGTTTTTGGGTGAACTGATTGTGCTGATGTTTTAGTGTTGGTTTAGACTTGATTTGAACCTTTTTTTATTTGGAGTGGTTCCATGATGAGCTCCCTGAGCAGGCTGGGAATTGGCTTGAGTGTTGTGTTTGGGTGTTTTCTTCTAGCCCTTGTTGCAGAACTGTATTATGTGTTTTGGTGGAGGAGGAGATTGAACTCAGGATCGGCAATGAATGGTGAAGTGGAGGATGAGTACAGCAGTCCATCCAGAGAGCTCTTCTTCTTGCTCTGCTGGAAGAAGCAGCCCGCTTCTTCTATGAGAGCGTTAAATCTCCGTCACCATCTGAGGGATGCTAATGTTATTACTAATGGCAGTGAAGCTGCCAGTCGTCTACATCATCGGCATAATGATGGTCTAGTTGTAACTCAGAGGTCCCCTGATCAATCCCCCATCAGAACAGACTTTATGACCAAGTTTTTCCCTGCAGAGGGCATGGATACTGAGCTCATGAGATTACATGGCCTGTTGGGTCCTCCTAGGATTCTGTTTACAATTAAGGAGGAAACCAAGGAAGATCTGGATTCTGAGGATGGGAGATCCAGGAAGAGCAGAAGAGAGTCTAGAAGTAGGAGTCTGAGTGACCTGCTGGCTCATATTGGTGGTGGCTCAGGTACTATTACTCCCATTAATAATACTCCATTTGTTACACCTCCTTCATCACCACCATTCTGCACTCCAATGGCAACCCCTCCCTTGACCCCTCTGACCCCTCTGCATAGCTCCCTCCTCCCGCACTTATCAGTTGTTCATAACAAACAGCAGCTTCGCCTCAGTCCTCTCATTGAGGTCTCCAGGAGCTGCTCTTCATCTTCCTCTTCATCAGCTTCGTCTTCATTGCCATCTTCTTTTCCGTCATCTTTCGCCTCTCCTGCCTCACATTCCCCTCTCATTTCCCCCCCTTGCACAACTTTGCATCTTGCGCCCAACAAGGAGAATGGCACACTGCACCCCCTTAATCAAGGGCACCTAGAACATCAATACCCGATCAAAGAAGAGCGATACCCAAATGCTAACCCGGCCTCTTCTCCTCCCCCGAAGTTCAAGTTCTTGAGAGATGCTGATGAGAAAGTAGCAAACAGCACAGCCATGAGGTTGAAGCAGCAGCAGCATCAGTTAGAGCCACCCGTGCCATCTTCCCCTTCTAGTTGTTCTGCAGTCTCTAGTGATGAAGATGGGTCCTTTATAACCATTATTGTCGGTGATTCTAATTCTTCCCCCTGTTCTCTGGTTCATCATCCTTCTCCGGTTTCGACTCCGAATCCCATATTACATATGCTGCCCCTGTCTCCCTCTTCACCAAGAGAATCGCCCATTCTCTTGCCTCTAACAAGGATAGTTTCTAGGAACAACCCCTCTGACTCAAAACACTAGTGGTTGTTCACAACCTTCTCAGTGGTTTTGTCCCAGCACATAGCAGCACACGAGAGGAGGAAAATGCTGTTAAAGCCTACTAGAATTAAAACCTGGCAACAGGTCTCTACATGTTTATAAGTTTGACACAGATTGATTGTCTTAACCGGATGGATTTGATTTGAGGGAGTGGATATCTGGTTTCCTTGATTGAACTCCATGATGCTATGCAGCAGCTTACAGCCTTATATCATTGTCAAATCTGTGAAGCTTCATATTGGTGAATCAATTGGTCTTGTTCTTTCGCCACAGGAAATGATTGCAGTAACATCCCTTTTAGAAATGTAAGTATCAGGTTTTTCATTTAAAATTGATAAAGAAATGTCATGTTCTGGCCTTGGATGGCACTAACAAGCTGATCCCATAGTCATTTATGTGGGCTCGCCATGGATTTATTAGCAAGATCATTCTCCCTTCCACAGGAGAAAGAAAAAATATAGAAAGGAGTGAAATGGTTCTTTCTTTTAAATCGGACTTACAACATCTGTTTTATAAGGAGCTTATCTCGGCCAAAACCCATCTAAATCTTCCTCTTCTGCACAGTGGGTCATGCCTATTTCTCTTGTTCGGATAGAATCTAAAACAGTTTGTATGAATTTGTTGCAGCATTAACATTTTACTGTAGGGAATCTGATGCAGTTTAGTCTGCATTATTGCATTGACTGGTGCCTGACAATGGATGTATTTATATCAAACTATATATGCCCACTTGATTGAGGCATAAGAAACTTTGTGGAGGAATTTTGCTGAAGCCTGTGTTTGCAGTTATTGTTTATCCATAAGGATCTATTTCGAAATATAAGTTTCATGTCGTCCTATTCTGTGTTGATGAATGCTACTTAAATGGAACTTTGCATAATACAGATTGTAGTTAGATGTCTAGCCAAGTTGTTAGTCAGAGTCCTGTGCGTGACCAGGGTTATGAATTGACAGTCACGTTTGCTTATAAATTTAAATTCTCTGCAATTTGTTGTGTCAATGTTGCTCTTCCATTATTTTTCTGGCCTACTTGCATCTACATCAGGCCATAAATACTATTCAACTAATTTATATACATGAAAGAGTGTGTATGGAATCCATAACCAAAACTAATAGTTTTTTAAGGTTGCAGTAAGAGAATATATCTATAGGGGTTTGGAGAAGACTTTTGAATAAGAGGCTTTAAGCTTTTATGGTCCTGTATCAAGCTAACACCTAAATTTTTATTATCATGGGTAGCCTTACGGTATTGTCCCTCAGTAAAGTTTAATCACCAAATTTGGGATGGATTATTGTGGTCATTCTATCCCTGGAACACCAGAATCTCAAATCAACTTAAAAGGGCATAAAAATAAGACAAAGGTACCTTAATTTTTTATTATCATGGGTAGCCGTACAGTACTGTACCCCAGTAAAGTTTAACCACCTAATTTGGGATGGATTGCTGTGGTCATATTCCTGGAACACCAGAATCTCAAATCAACTTGAAAGGGCATAAAAGTAAGAGAAAGGTGTACTGGCTGGTGATTGAGTGGCTTTGATTTGAAAGGGGTACTGATAACTTATTTGGATGTTAAAGGTCGAAATAAACGGTCTTTATATTTTGCTTTTAAATTCCTAACCCTAACTTCTGAACTACTGACTTGAAATGTGATGTGGATTTCACAGCTTTGTGCTCGAAGGGTGAAGTGAGGACATGATTGATTTTGTCTCAAGTAGAAATAACGCCCCAAATTTCAGATCGGTCTTAAAATATCACTGTTGTAATAAAAGTGTTTGTTGTAATAAAAGTGTTTGTAATGCGTGTCAGGGCATATAATAGTCTGGCAGTATAAGTAGGATCACGATGGCATCTTCTGTGAGTGGCTCAAATTAGATATGAAGTGATATTTATTTGTTTACGAAAAGTGAAAGCTTGAAAAAACTTCTTCAGGATAGAGAATATTTACATAACTCACATTCAAAAGCGAAGCCACCAGTGCATCCGCTCTGAGATGATCAATAACCACCCCGTAATGCAACATTAAATGCAGTGAATTATAAGTTGTTAATGTGAAACACAATTAAGATACAATGACTTATAAGCCATCTCACTCAGCATTTAATGCTATGCTGCTGAGAAATTATTTCAAATTAAAGTACTTATAAACAACTTAACACAACATTTAATGCCATACTTCAATATGACTATTTTCATATCCATACTTTAATAAGACTATTTTATATCCAACTTATAATCAGCTCATGTAACATGGTGCTACATCAAACTACCCAAAACAGTAGTGGAATTCAACAATCAAACAGTAGTGGAATTCAACAATCAAACAGTAGTTGAATTCAACAATCAAAGAATATAATTCCCAAAGATACCTCCAAATGCTATCAAAAGGGACATCCAGATAATACAAATTTCAATCATTAGATTACTTCCAAAATCAAGGTATATGATTCCCAAAATGGCATATAAATCCTATCAGCAGCCACAGCCATTGAAGCTAAACAGTCCACATAACATATAATAACTAAATGCTTAACATAGTTGGATTTGTATGAATTCATTTTGTTACAAAGTGTTGAGCATTCTTTGTTATATTAAATGTTATAGCAAAGTGTGTAGAGGTCATTAGAATTGGAATTTAAGTGTAAGTATTTTGTGGCACATTCATAGATGTTATAGCAGAGTGTACAAAGGTCATTGAAATTGGAAACATTTCAGAGGAATAACTTTTATATATTTAATAATTTTTATTGTTATATATTTGATATTGGCAAGATTCAGGATCTCATCAATATTTTTGGAAGACTGTTCTAAGTAAGACTTTACTATTCACCTCAATATTCAAATAAAAATACTCAATCAAATCACAACTACTGCTATTCACCTCACTATTAGAATAAAAATATTTTCTATTGTTATACATTTTAGGGCACAGGTACTCAGTTTGCATTACAATTACCCACAACTTATGTTTAAGTGCAACTTTTATAAATGGATTTGTTTGGTGGTTGACTAAATTAAAATCTATCTTTGTGTGTCACTTAAATCTGGTGAAACAAACTTTATGGTTTTCATTAATTCACTGCATGTTAAGTTACAGCCCTATGCCTAGCCTAAATATGTAGACAAAAAAAAGAGATGATTTTTAATTAATTTTTCTTCATCAACAGCTCCTTGACAAGATGGCTGTCTGGCTAAAACACATGCAAAATTATGGGTTTAATGATATAAAGTGCTGAAAGAAATGCATGATACCGATTTGGTACTCAATAGAAGCTCCAAGCTCATCTTTATCACAATGATGGATGAGTTCTTTACTCTGAAAGCATCATGAGGCGTTGAACTTCACTTCTACGTTTGTTTGGATTTTGACTTCTGATAGCAACATGTTCACATTTAAAAAAAAATTGTTGAATTTCTACCTGGTTAGATTCTGATGATTGAAAGTTTAATTGAGTTTTAGCTAAATTGTGAGGGTTAAAACTTCACAACCAAGGTGCTAGCAATGCTGGACACCTTCTCCACACTGTAAGAAGCTTTGGCCGCCCTGGAAGGTGGTTTGATGGAACTGTTACCTGCTGTCTTGATCTCAACAGCTTTCCACTCTCCCCACTGCGGCAATGGGTGCTTATTTTTGAAATCAGTTTAAAGCCACCCAACCCCATTACCACCTAACTCTCACTATCAGGGGCTCAATCATTATTATTATTGTTTTTTTCAAACTGTAGCTTTAAAGATTAACCTAGGAACGCCTCGAAATAGACGCCAACTAATTTTCTGTTGAACCACAGTTCGAATCCCAGCCAAAATAAGCACAAAGAATTGAACTTTAACGTGGTCAAAATATCTTACGAATCCCCACTAGATAAAGAATGCTAGTGACATTTGTCTGCCACGCTTATAGTATACGGGCTAATAATGGCGTATGCAGTGGGACCGACTTGAAAATTCCTGCCATCTGCAGCGCCCCTTTACCCCTTGACGGGTCATACTTTTTTTTATCCTTTGTAAGTTTCAATACAGATTTGTCAGAGATCATTTTTTGGCTGATTTTGAATTGAATAGATTCCTCCACAGTTTAAAGTTGTCAGGTGAATGTTGATGGAATTGGCATGTAATCTTTCGATTTCATAAAAGAAGTGAAGAAATTAGTAAGAAAATGAAACCCATTTTTGGCAGTTTCGAATTATATATATATATATATATAAATACAATTATTTATTTATTTATTTTATTTTAAAATGAATTAATGGATATAAGTTTAAGAATTTGTATTTTGGAATTTGAGGAAATAAGTTAATATGGAAAAGTTTGTTTTTTAATGAATTACTAAAACAGTACTGTTTTAAATAATGGTGATAAATCAATTTAAGCCAATATTCAAAAATATAAATGAGTATACATTATAATAGAATCATATATGTTAACTTGAAAATTTGCCTATATGCTAATTTGAAAATCATATATGTTAATTTGAAAATTTGCCTATATGCTAATTTGAAAATTTGCAACCGTTGGGGTTGAGCTATATGGTCGTATACATACCGACCGCTGTTTCCGCTGTGCAGAGGTGGAAAATTTGTAACCGTTGTGATGAGGTATGTGATCATATCCATGCTGACCGTTGTTATATGTTATACGGGTTTATTTAAAAACTTAAGCTTATCCTGATAGCTGTTGTTGCATATAATCGAGATAAAGATTTTCTATTTTAAGCTTTTATCTGGATTGAAGCTTTTCTATATATAATTTAGAGATAAAGATGTTTATTTTAAAATTATAGGTTTTTTTTTTTTTTTTTTTTAATATTTAATAAGTATGGAGCCAATTTTTTGTCTAGTTTTAATATTTAAGAATTATAGAGCCATTATATTATTTTTATTTCGTTATTTTTGTTGTTTTAGTAGGTATTGGATCCTTGTTCTCTCTTTTTTTTTTAAGTTTGATATTAATTTTAATTAGAATTTATTTTTATTTTTTAATACAAATATTATATTTAATCTATCTATATTTATTTATTGGTTTCTTTTTCTTATTTGTTTACTTTAGTAATATTACTTTGATAATCAATTTTAATTAATACAAATATTTTTACTTGTATTATTAATTATTTTTAATAATTTCTTTTATACAAATATTATACTTAAACCTTATAAATAAAATAATAATTATTATTATTTTATTTAATATTATAAATAAATATTATTTTGAATAATTTATACTATTAATTTATTTTTTATTAATAGAATATTTTTTAGTCAAACTAATCGTTTTAATCTTACTTTTTGTTTTGTTGGGTAATTTTATTATATTTCATATAAAATTTATAATTATAATTTTTTTATTAATATTATTTTTAATAATATTACTTTATAATAAATTTATTTTAAATTATTTTTTATATAAATATTAAATATTAGTTATAATTAGTTTATTTTGAATATATTATTAAAGTTTTATTTTATTAATAAGGTTATTTGAGTCAAACTAACCATTATAATTTAACGGCTAGTTAGCTTTTCTCTTTGATTGGGTTCCTTATTTTCAAGATGAATCATATTAGTAGACGCGATTTTCTCCTATGTGATTTTTATTGAAAGAATTTTTGTAAAACAGATTATGGATCACAAAAGCTTGAATTCAAAACTATATAATATACTTTTGTTATTTATTATACCACTTACAAGAATTGAACTTTGATGTTGGGGAGAATAACAATCATTCTTCACTAACCATCTAAAATAAACTACATTCATGATTTTTTTGTATAATCGTTATCTTATTGTATGCTTTTTCTAATTGTTTCAAAATTTTACAAGTAAACAAATTAAGACATGTAAGTTTTTCACAATGGTATATAATGTAATGTTATTTCTAAATAAGTTTGAGTAAATTTGCATGAAAGTTTAACATTTCTAATGGTTGTTTCACCCGCTATCAAAGACTTAAGAGTCTGTGATGATAAGTTGAGTGACCTCATAAAGAACTTCGAAGTTTGTGATGATAAGTGAAATGACCACCATAAACATTAAACATTAAATCCTTGATGGAGAAATTCTTATCAAAAACTTAAGACTCTGTGATGATAGGTTGAGTGACCTAATAAAGAACTTCGAAGTTCGTGATGATAAGTGAAATGACCACCATAAACATTAAACATTAAATTCTTGATGGAGAAATTGAAGTGACCATCAAAACATTGAACATTAAATTCTCAATGATGAATGAAATTACAACCTAAAACATTAGATATTTCGTACAAATTCACATAATTCATATCTAAAAATAACAATATACACCCTTTTTATTTTTTAATTTCCACTTAATCTAAATTTTTGTAGATTTAAAAGTAAAATTACGTTGAATATCAATTTTAATTTTTATTGTATAGTATTCAAATTTAAAACTTTATATAATTTTTTTAACTTCTATTTAATCTAAATTTATGTAAACTTACAAGTTACATAAATAAGAAATTGTCGTATAACATTAAAATTTTAAATTTTGATGAACTTTTAGTTGTTTCTTTGCAAAAGTATTAGAACTAACAAAGATTGTAAGCAATTGTACTCCCCGCTAAATGACAGGAGACTGAGACAAGTATATATTATGTGTTATAACTTAGAAGCATCCGCAGCTTGAAGTAGTTGCAAGGCAGACATACTTTCTGATCATAGACTTTGATAAATTGTATTGTGCTTCACTGGGATAGTAAAATTGGCTACAACAAAATAATGATTCAGTAGAGTTGGCTACAACAAAATAATGATTCAGTAAAGTTGGCTACAACAAAATAATAATTCACAGACCATTTAGAATAATGATTCAGTAGAGTTGGCTACAACAAAATAATGATTCAGTAAAGTTGGCTACAACAAAATAATAATTCACAGACCATTTAGATTTATTTAGAGATTTGTTTTTGTTTATAAGAATGTCTTTTCAAAATTTTATAAGATATCAAAGCATTGTTGGGTCGATGCGTAGACTTTGAGGGGTTTTAAACACTTTACATCTTATAATAGTATTTTTAGGAGGAAATGCCCTTTGAAATTGACTTGTGAGAAATTATGTGGATTTCATATTTATCGTCATTAACATACTGTATAATAAAGCAAGATGGCAAGAGCAGGGTTGTCTTTTCTAATTTTCCATTAGTAGAAGCTTTGCCCTATAGTAATGGTTGCCTAAGTCAGTACACCTGAGACCATTGGCCTGGCCATGCCAGGAAATACTATTTTTGAGAAATTAAAATTGAAATAAAGTCTACAACTCTTATCATCAAAATCTCCTGTTCAAAGGGTTTTTAACGCAGAACGCCATGGCTATCAACCACTGTCTTGCCACAGGAACTGTGGTGGAATTCTCAGTTGGGATGCATATATAGTGCTACTCTGCCTTTTGTTTATTCAAAGGAAGGATCCGTCTGCTGAAACTGATCATCCTGAAACCCATTTGGGAAATGCGTTGTAAAATTTATCTGAGAAATGTTAATGAAGTGCTGGTGTTACTCCTTGGATTTATGCGCTGAGTGCTCATTATGGAAAATTACAAACATTAAATCAATCTTGGAACTGCCCTGCATATTAAAAGATTATAAAATCAAATTTTGGCAATGTGAAAACCACCACATAAAGCAAACAGAACCCACCCACCTACATGAATTACACTTGCATGCAAACCATGCAGAGGGGTATCATTTTATCGTTATTTTAATGTTTATGTTCTTAAAATGTGTTTGACTTGTTTAAAAATACATGTTATCAACATGCAAGGTACAAATATTCCAAATATATATATATATATATATTAACAATCATCCATCAATTTAGAAGATGAAAAATATTAAATAGAATAAAAACATAAATGTCGTTTATTATTTTCTAAATATGGTCGCACGTAAAGTCATAACGCAAACTTCATTTTTCACTGCACTTTATAATACCACCGACAACATAACAAGCTTGACTTACTTTCCCTTTAATTAAGTTCGTCACGTATCATGCTATTCCAAGGTATATTAATCGAATATGATAGCTTGCTTTGTTTTGAAACTACTATTAACTTAGATTGTTTGTTTGATTTTGTCAACTCTGAGCATTTCATGGATTTTCCAAAGAATGGGAACTTTAATTTAAGAAGGGAAAGCATTTAATGACAAAAAAGCTTTTTGAGGGGAATCACAATCCTTGTATGTGACGCATCGCCAAATTTTGGTTTTCCAAATGTCGAAAAGTGAACAGAAGCCACTCGTGTCGAAAAGTGAACAGAACCTACCTACATGCATGAATTGCACTTCCATATTCATTTGACCAATTCCAAGTGTGTGATCCATGGTGAAGCAGCGTTTAGCTAAAGACAGCGTCATATTTGTTGGATTGTCAAACCTTGTTGGATTGTCAAACTTTCATAAAGGAAGGCGTACAGGAACTTGCGATGGGATAAACCTGACAAGACTGCATCCCCTGGAACATTTTATATACATTGTCAGATGGTCTGTAAATACCCAAATTATGCTTGTGAGGGATAAGGAAAGAATTATCCCTGGTGCAGAAGGTGTGAATTTGCGTGAGCTTCCGAAGATAAAAGCAGAGAAAGGAGTTAGATTTTTGGTCCTCATTTGGGAGGATAGAACAACCATGGAATTTCTCTGAAACCAGGGATTCATGAAAACATGCAACTGTTTCATTGAGTCCAGTCTAGACTATGGAAATTGCAGCCTAGTTTGTGGAAATAACAGTGGAGTTTACCCATCATCATAACACCTTGAGCTTCGACACCAGCATTCAAGGCGCTAAAAATCACCAGGTCGTGAGCTTTGTGGGAGGAATTAATTTCTCTGACAGAAGGTTTGATAACGAGATCCATCCCTTGTTTAGAACCCTGAACACTATTTACAGAGATGATTTTCATCAGAACAATTACAATGACATAGATCTTGAACATGGCAGCTCCAGGGAACGATGGCACGATGCCCAGCTGGCCAGGCTGCCTACGATGTCCTGACGAAAAATTTATTCAGTGCTAGACAAAGCAGGCTGATCCGAGCCTCCTCCTAAAGCTCGATGATTTACCGGGTCTCCTACTGCCTGACGCACATTTTGAAGGCCTGAAATCTTGGAATGTTCAGATCTTCTAGTCCAAAGATGATGCTTCTGTCTTCCGGTCCATAGATGATGCTTTCACTGTGGCCCTAAAAGTCTGGTATAGGACTCTTACTTTGTTGAGAAACCACTTTATTTTGGAAAGGAAACAAATACCTAGTCGAATAAATCTTTTGTTTCAGTTTATGCTTGGAATCTATTAATTAGTTAAGATTATGTCCACCCCAGGAGATTATTAGTATCACCCCACTCTAAGAAACCTAAGCAGAAATGCCAAAAAATGCACAAAAACATTTTTATGGAGAAACATTAAAAATTTTACTAAAAAAAATGTATAGTTGCATCGAATAATAAAAGAAATTTAGGGATGGTCATGAATATTAAAGCATAAGCTTACCCACGTGTTTTTTTTCTCCTTTTTGATGCAGTTGGAAGAATAGAAATAACATGCTTTAGACCTGAACTTTGCCTGTGCTTGGAATACCAAGGTTTAGACTCGAACTTTGTCTGTTGCTTTCAATAATAGGCTTTAGACGTGAATTTTACCTGGTGCTTAGAATTTGGCTTGCCACAGAGAGTCATGAAATCAAGAGATCACAGAACAAACAAAATCAAAATCAAATCAACGTTTTATTAGCATTTTGTGCTACTACTCTGCTAGTGAAACTTACTACTCTGATTGCAGGGGTAGTGGTGAAACACGAAGCATCAACATATTGTGTAGCTTATCTTGATGAACTCACTTTGATGTAGTAGCCGAAAAAAATAGAGGTAAGAGTTGATGAACTTACTTTGATGTAAGAGTCGATAATGGAAAAGTCACCAGTAAGTAGACTTGCTCAGATCTAGTTAAAGAACTAGCACCAGTAGACCACCCGTTTGAAGATCAATGTGTTTTCATGGGGATAAAGAGGGGCATGAGGACTGAACACATTGTTGTGAATGAAGACGAGGCATGAAGACGAGGCAGGGTGACTGAACACGTTGTGAAGTGATAAATGGCGAGAAGTGATAAATGGCGAGAAGAAACTAACTTAGAGCACAGACACCTAGACACCTAGAATGCATGCAATCTATGCGTGTCTCTTACCATATACAGCCATACCTCGAACTAGTTATCCAAAGTTTTACGAAAAGCATAGAGTCGAGCCTACCAAATTGTTTATCCTAAGTTTTAAGAAAAGTACACAGTTGAGCCCCAAACTCTTTATCCTAAGTTTTGAGAAAAGTATATAGTCAAGCTGGCAATAAGAGGTCGAAACAAAAACATTGGATAAAAGTTTGTTGAGCAGACTATTTTATTTAAAACATTGGTTTAAACCTGAAATGTACAAGAATATATTATTTGGTCAAAGTGATTCAATAACTCGTCAACTATCGAGGGAACGCAATAGTCCCTGCTATGCTGGAGGCAAAGACTAATAACTCACATGTTTATATTAACAATAAATAAATCATTTTTCCAGTCAAACTAAAATTAACCTACATGTATCTTCAAAAATACATATATACATCTCTTAACACCTCCATATTTTCCTTTAAAGCCCTTTAATTTAAGTCCATCCAGCTATAATCCAGTGGTAAATCGTTCGAAAATTTACATTCCTTGAGGTTTGATTCTCAACTTACCCATTCATATGGTTTCAACATCTGTTTGTTTGAAGATTTTCACCCAATAATATGTTTCTGAAAGTGGAATATGCCTATACAGATGGAGCAAATTGGTCATAGCTGCTTTAGCAACAGCGTACACTTGTTTCCCATCTTTGTAGAGCCTCATTTACATCTCCATAAATTTTCATTCAGTGTCTATACAGCGCACCGATGATTGCTGTCTCGCTAGTCCTATCAACATTCTTATGCAACCTTGAAAATAAATTTTAATTGATGTGGAGGAAAGCCTAGTCAAATACAAAATTGTTTCTGACACTATTTTATGATGATCACTGCTAAAATGGTTATCCCGATAAATGTTCGAGACTTTAAGGTTATGATGATAAATGTTGGCCTGCAAAATATAATTGAAAATGTCTGGGAAATAATATACAGTCTGGAGCATTAATATAGAATATTGAAAATATTTATAATCTTTTATATTCATGGTAGATATGTTACAGGTTGGAATATTGAAAATATTTATTATCTTTCATATTGATTTAAATATTTTTAATGGGAGAAGGAGAATTTATGTTCTGCAGTTATTAGATTTCAGCATTGTTTGTTTAGGAAATTGGGATTTTTTATTTATTAACTTTTTTTAAATAATTTTTATTATGGTATGTTTTCATTATATGATGTTAATATTTAATATTTATAATTTTGTTGGGCTAAAATATTTTTATTATATTTCAAATAAAAAGTGTTGATTTTTTTTTTCATTAAATAATCTATTTTTAAGATGCTTAAGACTATATTTAATTCTCAAAAAAAATTAATAATAAAAAAAAGAGTACATGGCTGAGTAGACGAGAATGAGTTTTTCAAACCCATCAAAATAGCTTTTGCTATTCATTTGAATAAAAGAAGTACATGGCTCAGTAGCTGAGAGTGAGTTTTTCAGACCCATCAAAATAACTACTTGAAAGGGAAACACGGATCAAAAACTCATATTTGACTGTAGTAAATATGTTGTTAACTGGATCCATAAAAACCTGGAATAAGACTAAAATTAAAGTGATTTATACAAAATAAAAGCGATAAATACACATGAAGTGCTTAAAAAAAACTGGAAACTACTGGAAAATATGATAGTTGAGATCTGGAAAACGCTTTGCAAAGAAATAATGGAATTTCCTTTATCTGATGAGTATGCAAGATGAAGCAAATAGTATGAAACTGTCTTTCTAAAACGCTGGAGAGATCAGAGGAAACATCTGGTCTCTTGGGAGCACGAGTACACTCTGAACTGTGACACCATCAAAATATTCGTAATGGATATGACCAAGATCCAATGTTAGAGCGTTTTTAGAAAGCCAAACAATTGTAGTTTTGAACTCCCTATAAATATGGTGGAAACTGATTTCCTGGAAGTGATTTTTTCTTTTCTCTCTTTATTCAGTTTTTCCAAGTTGCAAGGATTAGCACTTCCAACTGGGCATTACCTCAGTTTCCCGGAAGTGATTTTTTTTGTTGTTGTCTCTTTTCCTTTGTTTTTCCAATTTGCAAGGATTAGCACCTCCAACTGGGCATTACCCGCTAGTTAGTGGATTACATATTTGGAGTGACCAAGGATTTGATGCATTTTATATTTTTTAGTTTAGCTAAAAACATAAGAGCTCAAATAAGTCAATTAATTTTACTTTCGTGTTGTTCCATTTCCTAAGCCAATTATGAACAATGATAGATTTGTTTCCTATTAATTACAGGTTAAGAAATCATTGATCAAAATGGAGAAATTTGCTAAGGTGACACAACCCTTAATCCAATTGGCAACCTCTAGACCCAACCCAATCTGTATAGGACTAATATAAGAAAAATCCAGTGTACTTTGTTGAAAGCCTTGTTGAGGTCCATTTTGAGAATTAAGTGATAGCTAAATAACGGTTTTTTAATGCGGAATAAATATTTAAAAGAATCCATTTTGAAAATTAAGTGATAACTAAATAACGGTTTTTTAATGCGGAATAAATATTTAAAAGAATCGTAAAAAACTTGATGCCCAAGAAAACATATCTCCGCCCATTGATGCAGAAGCTTCGTGACAAGAGAATACCCGAATGATCAGGGACCAGTCAGTCTGCTCGACTATATGTCTTTTAGCAAAATGCTCAGCTATAGCTATGAACAATTACGCAACGCCCCAACAAATCATTTGCGAATGGTTGATATTACCGTGTTCCATAATACATATACCATTAGCTTATTGAAATAAGGGAAGCTCCTTGGGATGTCATTAAAAAAAACTACACAAGGAGGTTGCTGAAATGTTTGCGAAGTACCAAGGTCAGCTTGAAAGATAAAACGTAGACGCCATCAAACACAAAGGTAAAGGATGACAGAAAAAGTGCATAAGGGAGATCCAATTAGCATAGCATCAGATTAACAGTAAAAAAGGAAAGACAAAAGATCGTTCCCAAATCCCATTTGGTACTTCCAAGCTCTGCGCACTCAACTTGATGGTGTAAGGCTGAAGGGGATTGAGTTAGTGAGCTTGGGGGCCAAACATAAGTATTTATAGCCAAGCTTCCATCAAGCTTCTGTTGGCTATGTGTCAAGTGTTCCATAAATCATGGTAGAGAACTGCAAAGGGAGTAATGGACCACTCCAAGAGCTCCCAACAAGAAATTAATTTAACTACAGTTGATTTTCGTAATTTAAGGAAATGACTGCAGTTGGTTTCAATAAATGAAGGAAATAACTGCAGTTGTTTCCAAATTATCGGTGGCAGTTGAGGAGTCGTTAATAGCCGTAAAGGGAGCTTACATTCTCCCACTTGGTCCATACATCCAATCTTAATGTCTCATCTTAAAACCCATTGATAATCTGTATTAAGTAGTAGATACATGAATCATGGCGATAAGTCCTCTAATGACGAGTATTATCTTCCATGTATTACTATGTATTTATTTCTATTATAATTTATGTGGCAACAATTTTTTAATGAATAAACCCTATGTTTATTCTTGGTCCTACACAGATGAATTCTCTCAAGTCAAATTAAAGTGCACATAAATATGAGAAAAACATTACAATAATTAAGAATTTCATTAAAATAACATTGTCCATACAATGAGAAACTACATAATAGAACCAAGTCCCATATTCATGACATGATCCTTGAATTTAAACGGTGGCATGCCCTCAAAGGATCAACGATCATCAACTCAGTGCTGACGTGCTAAATGACCACTTTCTTTTCTTTAACACGTTCCCTTATAGCTAAACACTTAATGTCAATGTGTTTATTTCGACTCCCACTTTTGCTGTTTTTAGCCATAAAAACAATAGTTGAATTATCGTAATACATTCTCAATGGTTTAGAGATAGAATCCATAATTCTAAGCCCAGAAATGAAACTCTTAAGCCATACACCATGTAAAGTAGCCTCAAAACAGGAGACAAACTCGACTTCCATAGTGGAAGTGGCAATCAAGGTCTGCTTGGCACTCCTCCATGATACAGCTCCACCGGCCATCATAAAAATGTAACCTGATGTTGATTTGCATGAAT
>APFE030764243.1:23290-37466 GCA_000404065.3 Pinus taeda | reverse complement strand
AATTGAATTTTATTATTTTTATTTTGAACAAAATTAACTCTAAAAATATTGGGAAAAGGTCCATTTCATTTATTCCTTAGACTATGCATTAATTTAGCATTGACCAATATAAATTATAATTTTTTATGCAATTTTTCCCAAAGCATAATTTCTATCATGAATGGCAGGGACTAAGCTTCCCTAAAGGAGAAGAAAAATATTTAGTAAATTGAATTAAATTAACTTAAAGATAAAAATACTTAGTAAATTGAATTAAATTAATTTTTCTGAAAGCATGATTTCTAACTTGAATGGTAGGTCCTAAGAGAGAATAAAAGTAGTTAGTAAATTTAATTGAATTAAATTAAAACAACTTGAACTTATTAGTTTTAAAAATCTCTGCCCAATCCTGAATAAAATTAACTAGAAAAAGTATTGGGACATGGGTCATTTCGTCTATTAGTTAGACTACACATTAATTGTCTATTAGTTAGACTACACATTAATTGTCTATTAGTTAGACTACACATTAATCTAGCATAGACTAGTATAAATTATAGTTTTTATACTTTATACAAATTTTCCCAAATCATAATTTCTAACTTGAATAACATAATGTTATATCATATGAAATCTTATATTAAGAGCGGGCCTAATGGTTAAGAATGTGTTTCTTGGTAAGAGGTCATAGTTTCAAATTCATAGGATGTAGAGTATGTACACTTTAGTTTCCAAATCACTGTGTGAAGACAAGTTCCTTGTTCCACCCACAAATATAGCGGTCTCATAACCTTCAAATTAGGTTACTATTATTTTATTATAGTTGATATTGAAATATTATATTTATGATCCTTATTGAAATACTTTTTGGGTATTATATTATTTTTTCAACCTCACAAGTCAAGTTCATATTAAGTATTTAAGTAATTACACACATTCTCTCTCTCTCTCTCTCTCTCTCTCTCTCTCTCTCTCTCTCTCTCTATATATATATATATATATATATATATATTATATATATACCACTTGTTGGCTACATGTTGAACATGCAAGAAATTGCACAATGCACTCATATTTTATTGTAGAAAGTGTCTTTTTAGCGGTGTGATTGAACTCCCTATAAACATGGCTTAATTTTTTTTCATCAAAATCACTTTCAACACCAGTATTTTATCCATGATAGGCCTTAATAGAAAATTAATGATGTTTCTTTTGTCATTTTTCTAGTCTAATATAAGTTTAAAATCACTTAGAATATGGATCCTTTTAACATTTGATTCAAACGTGGCTTTGAGAAAGACTTAGATTGCATAAAGTTATACTCTATTTTTAGTGTCAAGCCCAATTTTATACTTCAGAGAAAAATTGTGCAAACTTTTGAGAAAGAGAATAGTTCTGGCTCCACACTCACATGGGGAACCCTAACATGTTCCATCAAAAAATCCTTAGAGTATCTATTTATTTATATTAGGGGCTTGAAGGATCATTGAACATGAATGTTTTATGGGCTTCCCTCCTTCTCCAAAGGATATTCTACTCTATGAGTGAGCCTACCTAGGTTTACCTCCATTCTTCAAAGATCATATTATTTATTGATAACTCGATTTCCCAAATAACATAACATGGAAGAGACTTAAAAATACAAATACAAACATTTTTATCAACAACCCATGATTCAAAAAATTATAAAAAGGTTAATTTATTCCAATGATTCTATATATTGAAATGTTGAAACATCTCCAGTTAAATAAACTTTTATATATGAACTGAGAAGATGATCCACTCATTCACTATTATTCTTACGCAACTAACACAATTGAGGCCTAGTTCATCTTATTTTTTTGCATTATCCCATGTAAATATTTTCTTTGCCAAGACCAACCAAGAGAGGATGCTAACTTTTAAAGGACACAATAAATTCTATTTGACTTTCCACCACTACTACCATTCATCTCATGTGTTCTCACTAATTTTATCTATATAACCTATATTCATCGTATGTCTCCCTCTCGTTGTATTCTTAGACCAACTTAGTTAGTTATATTGTTTTGAAAGGCATATGATACTATGTTTAAGTGAATTGATATAATATTTCCATTGCACTGCCATCTTAGCCTATAATCCCAAATGTATGGTAGATTTCCATACTTGCAATATTGCTCCATGAATCACTACCATTGAATCCTTTGCTAAATTTATGATGCCTTTGTTATGAAGGTGCATCCTAATAAGTTCAAAATCCTATAATTATTTCCATCGTCAATCCATGCATCCACACCTATTTTCACCTATGCTTCCCAATTCTCTTGATCCTGTGATCTTAAAATATCATAGGCTTTAATTACTCAAGTGGTTCTATGCCACTTTAGTGCCAAGGATGTATATAAAATGTCATAGGATTTAATTACTCAGGTGGTTCTACATCACTTTAGTGCCAAGGATGTATATAAAAGATCATAGGCTTTAATTACTCAGGTGGTTCTGCATCACTTTAGTGGCAATGATGTATTTAAGAAAGAAGATGTTACGCGTCGAGAAGGCTCTATAAGCAATCAATTTGTATATTGACCACTATTAGTTCAACATTGAACAAAACAACTTATAATGTTTAATTTTGAAAAATAAATATTTATTTTTCAATATTGTTAAAAAAACTAATTTTCAAACATTTGATTGGAGCATAACTTGAAGGCCTTATTGCAGCCTTTGCATAATATAATTCCATGTGGATACCTTTCTCACATAGTTAATTCCATTATTTATGGATATAGTTGCAATATTCATGCATGATTTTTAAGTATTTGGGTAGTGATTTTTTATTTTAAGCTTTGTAGGAAAACACTCTAAAAATACAATCCTCATATTAACCATTACTTACATCCCACCATAGAGCAAGATTATATGACTCAATTTATTTATTGATGACTATTAAAATATTTCATACTAAGGTAAATAACATATTTACCGTTACCTCCCACCAGAAAGTTTGTGATTTTTAATTAAATTAAGATGATTTACACTCATTAAAAAATCAAAATGGTACTTCTACTAAATGAACCCACATGGATAGAATAACAACCAATCCCTCCAACCACCCAAGCTAGAACCAAATGATATTGTGATCTACATTAAAATTTACAATCATGGAAGTAAGAAATTTTTTACTTTTAATTATTCTCTTCGTATATGCACATTGAAATATTTTATTTATGGCTGAAATTCACATTTTTTTTTTTATTAGTATTTTTTTTTTATGACATATGTGAACTTTGTAAATAAAGAATTACATAATGTATTAGTATTTCTTATATTGAAAAACACACTATAATGTACTAACATAAGAAACTTTGTATTAAGAGTGGGCCTAATGGTTAATAATGTGTTTCTATGTAAGAGTTCATAGGTTCATATTCATATAGAGTTAGAGTATGTACATGTCCATAGACTTTAGTTGTCAAATCACTATGCGATGACAAGTTCATTGTTCCACCCACTAACAAAGGAGTCTCATGACCTTAAAATTAGGTTTTTATTATATTATTATAATTGATACTGAGATATTTTATTTATGATCCACATTGAAATACCTTTATGTTTGTTATTTAAATTATTTTAAATCTCATGTGTCAAGTTCATATTAAGTATTGAAGTAGTCTGCGTGGGGTAGCTCAATTGGCAATGGACGTGGAAATGAAGTCTTACCGAACTGAAAGTCTTGGGTTCAAATCTTGTGCTATCCCCCTTGACCAGGGTGAGAGTTGGACATGATGAATATGTAGTCCTACCAAGCTTACAAAAAAAAGTATTGAAGTAATTACACATCTTCATCATCACTTATCACTTGAATAAGAATTGTTTTCGTTTTAATTATTCCTCTCTCTCTCTCTCTCGATCGATATATATATAATATATATAATATATATATATATATATATATATATATATATATTATATATATATATATATATATATATATATATATATAATTCCACTTATCAAATCCATGTTATGCATGCAAGGAATTACACAATGCCCTCATATTGTATTATACAAAGTGCCATTTTACTGTATGTCTTGTGAGTGAACTCCCCATAGACACGTTTAAATGAAATTTCATCAAAATCAGTTTTAACACTTGTATTCTATCCATGATAGGTCTTAATAGTAGATTTGTGGTGTTGCTTTTATCATTTTCCCAGTCTAATATAAGTTCAAAATCATTTGGAACATGAATCATTTTCACATTTTATTCAAATGTAGTTTTGAGAAAGATTTAGATTGCATAAAGTTCTACTCTATTGTCAGTGTCAAGCCCAACTCCATACTTCAGAGAAAAATGATGTGATATTTTGAGAAAGAGAATAGTTCTTGCTCCACAGTCACATGGGGAACCCTAACATGTTCTATTGGGCAGCAGAGGCCCCACGTAACCATTTTGGGGCTTAGAGCCTGTAATTTAGGGTAATGATATTGTAAAAGTTCCACGAACTGCGCGGAGTGCGAAATGTAATAAATTGAGTCAAAGGGTTGTCCACTCGAAAATAATATAAAATAATAGGAAGTGAGTCGGCCTGCCCATGGTCCGCGGACCATGAGAATGTATAAATAGAGTGAGGCTCTAAGGGTAGAGGTAGATTTTTGGGAAGATCTGATGTATTATGGGTTTGTGAAAGTAATATACACTCTGAGTCTGCAAGTACAAGTTGGAGATAGATAGTGGCTCCGCAGCTGTGTGCACGGAGGCCTTATAGAGTCCACAGTTGTGTGCGCAGACCCCTGTAGCTGTGTATGCAGGGCAGAAAGTGGATTGTACTAAATGAAGATATTAAAAAAGACAAGTTGGTTCTAAGAAATTGTGTTGATTCTGAATTATTGTGGATCTGGTTTTATTCTGGTTTACGCATTTGTTATATGAGTTTAAGCAGGTCTTTATGAATAATGAGGATGTGAATTGGGTATTATTGTTAAATTTTTGCTTAAAGGCTATAAGAAGTAGAGTAGATCTATAATAAACTCATTTATAAGAAAGTGCATCGACATAGATATACACAAAGACTCGACAACAGGATAGAGTGGTGCGAGGCCACAGAACGGTTCGCGACCCCTCCAAACCACATAAAGATATCCCAAGGGTGCGGAAATCTGGTTCCAGCACCCTGCCATTTTACCTTGGGTGAGACTTCAGTCCGCGCTCCATGGACTATTGTCGAAAGGGTCGATAGTGTGGGATTTTTTTGGCTAAACCACTTCTAAACTTGGGTCAGGCCCCAACAAGCCAACAAATGGTTCCGTTGTCAGGACGGGATTTGCCTAAGGGATGTCTGAGGTCGGAAGTTTGAAACCATACGATGAAAGAGATTGAAGATTGGTTGGATTAGAAGCGGTACGAGTTCATAGTTGGCCTTAGCACACCTGTGCGCAAATTAGAAGGTTAACATGACGAGCGCGATCAAGTTTTTGGTATTCAAAGGAGAAGGAAGCGAAGATCCAGAATAGTTTTGGTTCGTAGTAAGGGCAGTGTGGGAAGTGCACGAAGTTATGAATGATAATATTAAAAAGGCTACCTTGGTGAGTGCGTTACAGGATCATGCGCTAACTTGGTATATCAAGCACTTTAGCGATCATCAAAATGTTGGAATAGCGGAGATCCGGATGCATTAAACAAAGAGTTTAGTTGACCGAAATCAGAGACGCAGTTGATCATCGGGTTCAAGGAGATCATGATGCTACCAGGTGAAACCCCTTAGGATCTGGTTCAGAGACTGAAAAGTACGATCTGAGAGGCTAACATGACGCTGACAGATGGGTAGCACTATGCGTGGTTTGTGGCGTCCTTGGCGTCACATCTGCGGACGACGTTATCATAGCAGAAGATCTTGTCCCAGGCTGAAGCATTAGAGATAGCGATGAGGCTACATGAGACTCCAATACAGGATCCTGGGTTGGGGTTCAGCAGATCCACGTGCAAATAAAAAATCTATGCTTGGAAATGCAGAGTTTGAAACAGGAGAAGGTGCCCAGGCCAGAAGCATGCGAGGAGGTGTGGTGCGTAAAATGTAAAGGCTAGGGCCATGATAAGGATCATTGTCCGATATTCACAAACTATTTGGCAGGGGGGACCAATGCCATTGCAATCAGAGGCACAGGCGAGGCCAAGTGCGTGTTATAGACATATTTGGGCACTGCAACCCCAATCACATATGTCGATAAACCAAGGGCTCTTAAACCCCTAAAAGTGTTTTTTCGTACCCTAAAGGATCAAAATCAACTGATTACATCATTTCCTAGAAGTTCCACCTAAAAAACTACTTATAATTGGTCAAAACTGACCCATACAGACTACTCTTTGGTCAAGGTGTGATGCATCTTACCTATTACACATGGGGGTTGCGATGCATACTGAAAAATCCCTTTGTAGGGTGTGATGGGTGAGAGCAGACAAACGGCAGAGACAGTTTGCTAAGTGGAAACCTAGAGAATCTTCTAGAAACTTCTCATATGACTCTTGCTTCTCTGAATTCGCCTAGGGATGAGAAAGATATCATGAAATCTCAAAGTGGAACCAAGAACTATCAGTGAAATGACACTAATCAAAAACCTAGAAGTTGACTCACCCCCCTGCAAATATTTGTATATGGATCCCTCATCACAAAGATCTAGAGGCTGGAATTTTGTAATTTGTAAAAGTGTTGTTGGTTTCTCTGTGAGACATTATGTTGGGTGATATTGATTTTCATGAGGTGAAGAGGGCTTTCATGCTGGGAGGATGACGCTGGATCAGACAGCTTGGTTGTAATCCTCTCTTCTACTTCTACTATCAATAAAGTTATTTGAGTTTTCCTCCATATACTTGTGTATTTAAGAATCTTGTATTTGTGTATGAAATTGTATGGTTAATCTACTTCTGATTTTACATTGTTTATGGTATCATAGATCTCTATGCTTTGATGGTTTCTTGTTGCTTTGCCTCTACAGGTGTTCTTTGAAGCGAGACAAGTGAGAAAGGAGTGGCAAGCTCTATCAAAGGAGAGAGGAAACGAGCAAGGAGCCAAGAAAAATATTAAGGTTGGTGCTCTCTGCTTCTCTCTTAGCTATCTTCCATAAAGGAAAACACAAGTTACTTTGAATTGTTTGTTTCTAGGATAACTACCCGTCTTAGTGGGACTAGCAGATCAAATAGACACTAGTTTTCCCGGAAACAAAATGGCGACTCCACTAGGGAGCAAATAGTTTCTTTGTTTGTTACTGTTGTTTGCTTTATAAACTACAGACGAAGCTTGAAGTTAAGCTAGCTAGCCTTTGAACTAGTTTTGCTATGTAACTACAAAGTAGATCAACACTACTTTAGTCAATCTTTGGGTTGGTTTATGAACTGAACATTTGACTTGGAAACATCGTAAGTGCCCTGGTAGTAGCTCAATAACCTCATAAGATCATACCCTTAGTGTGTGCTCTCTGCTCTCTGTTGAAAGAATCATACTTTTCTTTCCTTAGTAGCTAGGATTTTCATTGCTAAAATAAAAACAAACGATTGTTTATCATTTTAGATTGCATATTTAGGAATTTTACATCTACATCACATGGTGAACCTTGAAATACAAACTTCTAAGAAAGATCAACTCTAAAATAAACCTCAATGAACATAAAAATGCTCTGGAACCTAACACACAACATCTAGAAGTCTAGGCTAGAAACGTATTCCGGCGTCGTAAAACCTGGTAACTATTGTTTTCATCAAAGCTTGGGTGATTCCTCCTCTTTGATACGACAAGTGCCAGTACGGACTTGTGCTCCCTGTACCATCAAGTATATATTTGGAGACCACAATAGGCTGATATCCTTTATCCTTAGGAACCCGTGTCTACCGCCTTATCGATCATAATGCACTGAACACAACATTTGGGAAGATTGATTGCCATATGTAAAGTCCTTGGTAATTCCTCTTTAACTTACCACCAAGGTGTATATTGCAGTTTTGTGCTTGGTTTGGTAATCCCTTTGTCTAGATTTCCAGAGTAGTTACTTTCATTCCTTTTCGACTCCTTAAAAGAAAAGGTCCATCTGAGCACTTGCCACTTTAGGCTCATTAAAAATCGAAGGTGACTAGAGTCACCTTTAGCTTTTTCTCGACTCTTAAAAATTGAAAAAGCAAGTTGTATCAATGCATCATAAAATTCATTTAATTCGGAATAATATCCCTATTCCTTTGTTGATCTTAGGTTGAGGTAATGGAGTCCACCAATCAAGGATTTCCCCTTGGGGGGAAATCCTAGTCCTTTCTCCTCATGGGGAGATATTGGTGCTCCTTATATGGCTACATTGTCCCTTCCAAGAATCACAATTTTCCTACCAGTATGGCTATTCGCAACCTCTGTCATTCAAAACACCGTAATTCCTTAGCAATCGAATCAGCAACCAAATGATACTGGAGTTTCTCCCTCACCTTCTACTTTGTTTGTTTCTCCCTCTCCTTCTTCCTCTTCACTTGGTGAAACTAGTGATACTAAAAACCAAGTAACTGAGAAGAAGAAGAAAGGGAAGGAGAAGAAGAAGGAGAAGCCAGTCGCACAAGGGGGAAACCATGCGTCATCTGGCAAAAATCTGCACACCGCACCTTCCAAACCCAAATCTCTATGTGTAATTTGCAAGGGAAACCACTATCATCGAGTTTGTCCTTGCATCTCGCGGATCTTGAGAGACTGGTCTCCCCGCTTGTGCCATCCGGTGTCATCAACCTCTGACGATCATGTTGAGAGTACACCATCGACTAGCGGAAGTGAAGTCAATGGACAAAAAGGAAGATCTAGATTTCTTTGTAGGTTGTGTGAAGGCGATCATGCACTCCACCATTGTCCTTTTCTGGATGAAGCTAAAAGTGTCTTGGATAACCGTCCTACTTCACCACAGGGACTTCCGCCTGGATACAAGAAACTCTTGCCAAGTCCATCGCTAGTTGAAAATCTGACTGACATACCTCTGTTGTCAGTTGAAACGTCTATCATTGAAGATAAACCCTCTGAGTCCACATCGGACCAAAGTCATCAGGTCGAGACGGCAGTAGACCCAATCTTGCCTTCAGATGATACAGTCTCCAAAGGAAATGAGAACAACATGGTTCAAATTCTTTTTGTTAACAGAGAGTCTAATGAACATGGGGGCAATCTACCCATTCCTTTACCACAGGAAGGAAGTTCTCCATTTCAAGAGATTCATCTGGCTGTTTATTTGGTCCCTCCTCCAAGCAATCTAGTCGTTTCCTTTGATTGAAATCTACTAGCGGGACCCCGCCTTCCATCTAATGTACCATTCTGAATCATAGTACAAGTTTACAGAATGATCATGGCTGGCACTATCATAGATGAAGGGGCTTCCGTGAGTATCCTTTCCTCAACTGCTTGGAAAGTGCTTGGTTCACCATCGCTTCTGCCTAAGAATCAAAATTTGTCAGGCTTCAATAAAGGAACCAGTCGACCATTAGGGATCCTTCCAAATTTGCCTATAACTTTGAGAAGAAAAATCATTCATTTGAATGTGGTGGTAGTCCAAGGGCCACTAGATTACAATCTACTCCTTGGGCATGACTACGTTTATAGCATGGGAGCTATTGTTTCCTCACTCTTTCAGGTGACATGTTTCCCATATGAAGGCAGTATGGTACAACTTGTTGATCAACTTTCATTTCCCGGTTCAAACATGGCTATGAGTCAAACACCATCCCTAAATGGTCGCTTTGCACAAGGAATGTCTCTTCAACCTCTAGTTCATCCACCTAATTACCGCGAGTAATTCGGTGAATGTAACGAAACCCAGGGGGCATGCACCTTGGTTTGCTTTGGCAGGCGAACCCAGATGAAGAGATAGATTTCCTCGTAGGTTATATGATTGGTTTGAAACACAATTTCCATGTAAGATATGGGATTAGTCTGAAACAGGATCTCCTCATTGTAGGATATATAATTGGTCTGAAACGCCATTTCCGTATAGGATGTGGGATCAGTCCGAAACATGATCTCCTCAAAGGTTATGTGATTGGTTCAAAACACCATTTCCTTGCAGGTTATGTGATTGGAAGTGCCAACCCACACCATTCACCTTTGTCTAAGCCAAGGAAGTGTTTTGTCTACTCTGTGGATGAAATAATCTTGCTTAAATGCAAGGACTTCCATATGGTAACCTAGAAACTCTACTTTTCTTCATACCTGGGGGCATGCAAACCTTTTTTACGCAAGTGAAAGTGACCAGCGTAACTCTAACCCTGTAGTATTTTAGTCTAACTTTTAGTTCGAACTGCTTAGATTAGGTGATTGGTCTGATCCACCATTCACCTTTGTCGGCAGACCTCGACAAAGCAAATGAAATGTTTTGTAGGAAATTATTCGACCTAACCTCAATAGTTCATTAACTCGTAGTGTAGTTAGTTCTGTAGTTGGTCGTTTCTAGCTTGCATACAAAAGGCGATGAGAAAAGTTTCGCATGGAGAAAGCTCAGTAAAAAATGAACCTACTAATAAGAGACATCTTTAAAGACGACTGGAACAAGCAATGTTTTCGCAAATTTCAATCTTGTTAAAAAATAAACCTAGCACCGAGCATAGTTTCTAAAGATTCAAGCTCATTAAAAAATGAATCCACCTTCGGTAAATAACCTTTATGATTGCATTTCTATCAGCCTTTTGAGCCTTGGTCGTGTTCTTATCGTCACCTCCACTCTTTTAGCTGATCATACGCCTCCACTTGACTGTTTACCCTTTTGAGGAACAACTGCGACAAGTGATTTTGTTAGCCACCCTCTTTACACTGCCGTGCTTGATAAGTTCCAAACTTACCTGGAACCAGTTGCTACCCAAAATCATCACTCGTTCCTAAAAAATGAGTCTCTTTTAAGCTCTTTTTAGACTCGTAAAATATGAAGAGATTGCCGAGCTACTGGCCTTTCTAGCTCGTTAAAGTAAAGGGATGCGCCATCCCTCCTCTACATTTTAATCTTTTTGGACCTAAGGGATTATTCCACAAAAAGATCGAGCGCTTGTCTTTTTCTTCTCGCTAAAACTATCGAAAAGTCATCCCTTTCGTATTATTTTATACTTTTTCAGACTTAAGGGATTATACCACGAAAAAGGACGGCTGGAGTTTCCTTTTCGTCCCTTTTGAAACTCTCTAAACATGAAAAGGACTGAGTTATATTTATCATTAAACTCGTTAAAATAGCGACAAACTTGTCCATCTGGACAAGAGCGAGTTTCACTGTCACTAGGCTTGCTAAAACATAGCGACAGGTTTGCCCAAAGGGAAAATTATAGAACAAGCATATGTTATCCTCCTCAAGCTTGAGAAAAATAAAGAGGTAATGGTCAACAATGACTAGGGAAAAAGGGAAGAAAACTTGAAGAACTTCATTGGTAGTAGGTCGCTCTTGAACATGACACTTTCACTCCCTCACCATGATTAAGTCGGGTTGGGTTATTCCATTCACCGGTCACATCGCCATTGGTCCTCCATACCATCCATTTTTGGGGTTAATGCTACCAATCCATTTCAGTGTCACCGATATGTTCAAGAGAAGTTGCTCAGAGAATTCACTAACCCAGCTAATGCCTCATCCACTGCAATACCTTCACTCTCCATTTTTCATTACTGCCATTCCTGAACCTTGTATCATCAGATCATTTTCACCTTCACAAAGTCATTTGCTTCGTTTCATGTCGTAGATGTGGGATTCATTAAGGCCCTCCTACGACGGGTCACTTGTCGACATCAACTCATTATCCAAGAAGTTGACTTAGGAACAACCCTTTCAGTACTTTGAAGCTTGCATGCCTCAATGGCAAGTTTCTCACTTCCGGCGATAGGTTTACATCAATGGCCTTCGACCGAAAGATTTTCGTGATGTTCGACATCGACTCATATATTCACACCACATGAATTTTACTGTAATACCTTGAGGGTCATTATCATTATTGGTGATTCTTCTTGTGTCTGTTAAGAACTTACATCATTGGCTAGTAATCAGGCGATGTCTTTCCATGTTCGACTGCAGAACATCTTTTCACATGGATCTTCTTGTACATCAGGCGAAGATTGAACGAGTTTGAAGACCTCAGATCTAGTTTCATCCATCCAGGTTGCGATATATTCAGGAAAATAAAGACATCAAATGTACTCCATAGCTGCATAGATAATCATCCAAGCTAAGGGATGATGGATCTACAAGAATCACCAGTCTGCAACAGCTAACGATTGTCTATCCTATGTACATGAAAATGAATTTATAAAGCTGAGCATGGGAATGCCCACCTCACCTAGATCATGAAAATAATATGAAGATAATGTATTTTATTGTATCTTATTACAGGTCACCTTCCAGTTCGAAAAACCTCGGATCCTCATGATAAAACATTTCACTCGACATCAGAAGATTTACGATGTCATGCTTTAGGGGGCAACTGTTATAGACATATTTGGGCACTGCAACCCCAATAACATATGTCGATAAACCAAGGGATCTTAAACCCCTAAAAGTGTTGTTTCATACCCTAAAGGATCAAGGTCAATTTATTACATCATTTCCCAGAAGTCCCACCCGAAAAACTACTCAAAACTGGTCAAAACTGACCCATACAGATTGCTCTTTGGTCAATGTGTGATGCATCTCACCTATTACACATGGGGGGTGCGATGCATACTGAAAGGGCCTTCTGTAGGGTGCGATGGGCGAGAGCAGACAAATGGCAGAGACAGTTTGCTAAGCGGAAACCCAGAGAATCTTCTAGAAACTTCTCATATGAAACTTACCTCTCTAAATTCGCCTAGGGATGAGTAAGAGATCATGAAATCTCGAAGTGGAACCAAGAACTACCAATGAAATGACACTAATGAAAAACCCAGAAGCTGACTCACCCCCCTTGCAAATATCTATATATGGATCCCTCATCACAGAGATCTAGAGCCTCAAATTTTGTATTTGTAAGGAAGTGTCGTTGGTTTCTCTGTGAGACATTGTATTGTTGGGTGATCTTGTTTCTCATGAGGTGAAGAGGGCTTTCATGCTAGGAGGATGATGCTAGATTAGACAGCTGGGTTGTAATCCTCTCTTCTACTTCTACTATCAATAAATTTATTTCAGTTTTCCTCCATATACTTGTGTATTTCTGAATCTTGTATATGTGTATGCAATTGTATGGTTAATGTACTTTTGATTCTACATTGTTTATGGTATCATAGATCTCTATGCTTTGATGGTTTCTTGTTGCTTTGCCTCTACAGGTGTTCTTTGAAGCGGGACAAGTGAGAAAGGAGTGGCAAGGTCTATCAAAGGAGAGAGGAAACGAGCAAGGAGCCAAGCAAAATGTTAAGGTTGGTGCTCTCTACTTCTCTCTTATCTGTCTTCCATAAAGGAAAACACAAGTTACTTTGAATTGTTTGTTTCTAGGATAGCTACCCGTCTTAGTGGGACTAGTAGATCAAATAGACACTAGTTTTCCTGGAAACAAAATGGAAACTCCACTGGGGACCAAATAGTTTCTTTGTTTGTTACTGTTGTTTGCTTTATAAACTACAAACGAAGCTTGAAGTTAACCCAGCTAGCCTTTGAACTACTTTTGCTATGTAACTGCAAAGTAGATCAACGCTGCTTTAGTCAATCTCTGGGTTGGTTTATGAAATGAACATTTGACTTGCAAACATCGTAAGTGCCCTGGTGGTAGCTCAATAACCTCATAAGATCATACCCTTATACTTTTTGTTTACTGTCCATCATAAGCTCAGCCTAAATCACTGAACTTAGCTACAAATTGTGAGTGAAAACCAAGCTCAGTTTCATTCTCTGAACCATCACAACAGGGAAAATTTTAAGAACCCCCCCTAAATTTACATGTATAATAAATGGGCGAATCTCCATGGTATATAGGAAAAATGGAAGGCGATTTTATCAATAATATGATATGTATATATAATTTTTTGGCTAATCTCTCACCAGGCATGGCGAATATTTTACTCAATTATAAAATCTTGTGTTTATTGAATACACAAATGAAATCATTGCATTTCTTTAAAATATCTTTTGAAATCAAAATTACCGAAATTACATATCAATAATCTAGTGGGTGTAAGATAAAATTCGCCCGTGCCATTCACAGAAAGCATGAGAAGAAACCTAATACTATATATAAACCAAGAAAAATTCAAATTCATCACTTCTA